>JAMPIV010017917.1:540000-563026 GCA_024509875.1 Oreohelix idahoensis
TTGTGGGTGGGTGGGTCAAGGGGGTGGGTGTTTTTGGGTGGGGGGGGGGGGGGGGGGGGGGGGTTTTTATTGGGGGGGGGGGGGGGGGGGGGGAGTGGGGGGGGGGTTGGGGTTTTTTTGGGGGGTGGGGGGGTTGTTTTTGGGGGTTGTGTTTTGGGGATTTTTTTTATTTGGGTGGGGGGTGGTGTTGGGGAAGGGGGGTGGGTGTGGGGGGGGATTGGTGTTGGGGGTGGTTTTGTGGGGGGTGGTGGGTTTTTATGGGGGGGGATGGGGGGGGGGTGGGGTTGGGGGGGGGGGGATTGGAGGGGTTGGGGTAATTTAGTTGGGGGTTTTGGGGGGGGGGGTGGGGGGGGGGGGGTTATGTTTTTTTTTGGGTGTTTTGTATATGTTTTTTTGGGGGGGGGGGGGGGGGTGTTTGGTGGGTGGGGTGGTTGGGTTAAGGGGGGGGGTTGAGGTGGTGTGGGGGTGGGTTAATTTGGGGGTTGGGTTTTGGGGGGGGGGTTTTTTTGGGTGGGGTGGTGGGGGGGGGGGGGGGGGGGGGTGTTTTGGAGGGGGTTGGGGGGAAGTGGGTTTTTTTTTTTTGGTTGGGGGGGGGGGGGGGGGGGGGGATGGTGGGGTTTTTTTTTTTGGGGGGTTTTGGGGTGTTTATTTAGGGGGGGGGGGGTTTGGGGTTGGGGGGGTGTATGTTTGGGGGGATTGTTTTGATTTGGTTCAAAGGGGGGGGGGGTTTTGGGTAAGTTGGGGGAGGTGGGGGTTTTTTTTGGTTTTGGGGGGTGGGGGGGGGGGGGGGGTTTGGGGGCTTTAGTGGTGGGGGGTGTGGGTAGGGGGGTGGTTAAATGTGGTGGGGGGTTTGGGTGGGGGGTAAAAAATGTGGGGGGGGTTGGGGGTGTTTTTTTGGTAAACTGTTTTTTGTTGGGGTGTTTTGTTTTTTTTTTTTTTTTTGGGGGGGGTTGTTAATTTGGGTAAATTGGTTGGGGTGGGGGGGGTTGTTTTGTATTTGGGATTCCCAAATGGGGGGGTATCCCTTGGGGGGGGTTTGGGGGGGGGGTGGGGGGATTCGTGGCTAAGTTGGGGTGCATTGGGTTGGGGGGGGGGTTTTTTTGGGGGGGGGGGGTTGGTTTTAGGGTGTTGGGTGGGGGGGTTTGGTGGAATGGTGGGGGGGGGGTACTTGGGGGGGGTTGTTGTTTGGTTTTTTGTTTTTGGTGGTGGGGGTTGGGGGTTTTGGGGTTTTTGGGGATATGTTTTGGGTGAAAATTTTTTTTTTGGGGGGGGGGGGGGGGGGGGTTTTGGTGGGTTTTTGTTGGGGGTGGGGGGTTTTGGGGGGTAATGTGGTTTGGGTTGTGTTTGTGGGGGGGGGGTGTTTGGGGGGGGGGTTTTGGGGGGGGTGGGGGGGGGGGGGTTGGGGACCATGGGTTGGGGTTGGTTTTGGTGAAGTTTGGGTTTTTTTTTGGGTTGGGTTTGGGGGTGGGGGGGGGGGGGGTGGGGGGTTTATTGGTGGTTGGACCTTGGGGGGGGGGTGTTTTGGGGGGGTTGAATGTTGGGGGTGGTGGGTGTTTGTTTGGTGGTGGGGGGTTTTTGGGTGTGGGGGGGTTTTTTTTGGGGGGGGGGGGGGGTTTTTTGGGGTGGGGGTTGTTGGGGGGTGGGGGGGTTGGGTTTGTTTTGGTTTTGTGGGGGGGGGGTATTTTGTTGGGTAGTTGGGGGGGGGGGGGGGGGGGGTGGGGGGGGTATTTTGGGGGGGTTTTGTGGTGGGTGGGGGGGATGTTGGGTTTTGGCGTGGGGTTGATATGGTTGTGGGGGTTGGGGGTATTGGAACAACCATGTGGTTTTTGGTAAATTTTTAGATTTTTGGTTGTTTGGGGGGTTGTTTTGGGGGGGGGGTTTGTGGGGTGGGAACAAATTGTTTTTTTGGTGTTTAGTTGGTTTGATTTAACAAGGGGGGTTGGGGGGGTTGTTGGGGTTGTTTGTGTTTGGGTTTTGGGGGGGGGTTGGATTGGTAAGGGGGGGTATGGGTTGGTTTGGTAGGGGGTTTTTTTGGGGTATAATTGGAGGGGGGATTGGGGGGTGGGTTGGGGTAGGGTTTGGGGTGGGTTTGGTGGGGGGGGTTTTCAAATTTGGGTTTCTTGTGTTGGATTAGGGTTGGTGTTTGGGGGTGGGTGGAAACCCATGTGGGGTTGGTAGGGGTTGGGATGTGGGGGGTTTTGGGGGTTTAGGGGGTTGGGGGGAGGGGGGTGATGGAGAGGTTGGGGTGAAAGGTGGGGGGGGGTATTTGGGGGGGGGGTGTAGTGGGGTGTGGGGGGGGTGGTGGGTTGGGGGTGTTAGGCCATGGGTTTTTTGGGGGTGGTGTTTTTGGGGGGGGGGGGGGGTGGGGAAAAAATTGTGGGGTTGGGGTTTGTTTGGGGGGTTTAGTTGGGTTGGGTGGGGGGGGGGTAATTTTGGGGTTGGGGGGGGGTGGGGGTTAGTGGGGGGGGGTGGGGGTGGTGGGGTGTGGGGGGGTGGGTTGGGTGTGGGTGGGGGGGGGGGGGGGTGGGGTGGTGTTTGTTGTGTGGGGTGGTGGGGATATTATCCCATAAATTTTTTTAGATGACAGCAGGTTTTTACAGGGGTGGAAACCCCAGTCTAGAAGGTTTTGTATTAAAATGTTGTTTATTGGTTTTTTTTAGTTAAATTGTGGGTACAGTTTATTTTTTTTTTTTTTTTTGGGGAGTTGGGTTAATTTTTAAATTGGTTTTTTGTTTCGTGTATTTTTGGTAGATTGGGGGGAGGTTGACTTGAGGATTTTTTTTAAGTCTATGGAACATCCTGAGGCTTGTTTTCCAAGTTTATTATATTGGGCTGATGTAATATTAAGGAATAGTTGTAGTATTTTTATGCCAAATTAAATTGGACGTGCTTGTTTTTATGTTTTGAGTTTGTGGTTGTTTGGTGGGTTTGTGGGGTGATGTTGGTTTATTTTTGTTGGATTAAATTTTGGTGTTTGTGGGTTTTTTGGTTTATTTTGTTTTTTGTTCAGTATTTGGGAAGAAATTTTTATAGGTATTTGTTAATAATTATTTTTTTATTTTTGTTTTTTTTGTGGGTTTATTCATTTTGTGTTTTTCATATAGAAATATGGGGTAGGGTTATATCTGATTTTCGTCTCGTTGATTGGGAGTGGGTATTCGGTCGGCGAATCAAGGGTTTAGTTGAGATTTAAGTGGCCCAATCAGCATAGTGGCCAGATGGTTTAGTTGTTTCTGCGATAAGCCCTAGGGGCCGTGATGAAAGTGTCATTTTGAAAAGGCCTGTGCAAGTGAACTGTGCCCCCTATTTCAGTTTCATGTGGGGTTGTAAATGTAATTGCGTTAGAGGTGGTGAGTTGTGGTTGGGTCGTAAGTTAGGCATGGGTCTAGTGTGGATTGACTAGGTTTGAAGAACTGGGGTGGGGTTGACACGGTTTAGGTGGTGCCCTGAGTTTGTGTCATTTTGTGGTGTTGGTGTTTTATGTGGTGGTAGTTGTAGTTATGTTTTACGTAATGTTTGCTGTGTAATGCATTAGTGCCCACTGACTGGGTATGTGTATGAAACTTAAATTACTGCCCCTGCCTTAGTGACTGTCAAGTGTTTGATTGTTGTATTTATTTAGGGTCGTTTCGTGAGCTTCGAGTGTGCAGAGGTGCTGATCCATATTGAGCAACTGAGGAAATGTTCGGGTTTCGGTTCTTCGACTATCCTTCCACTATTGCACTTTTGTCGTGTAGCGGTTTTGATGTGGATAGTGTGCAGACAGTTCCACTGTTGTCGACATGATTTGGCATAGCAATTCTAGGTCTTGAACAATAATGCTAGTGATAATGCCGTTCTCTTTGTCACTAGCCAGCTGCATTTCTTGCAAAACAAGGATGGCTAGTTAATGCGCCTGATAGGTGGAGTATAGTTTGTGTTTCCTAAGGTGAGCGAGGTTAGGTGATTTCGGTGGAATAAGTTCTTTGTGGTGAAAGAGTTTCCCACTGTTGGGCGATGGTTGGGTTTTTTGATTGGGGGGGGTGAGTTATTCGTAGTTCGTGTGGAAGGTAGCGCATTTTTAAGTTTGCAGACAGTAGATAAAGTTAGCCATCGTTATCTGGAATCGAATATGTTGGTCCGTGTGGTTCTAGGAAACTTATGATAGTGGTGGATGGAAGGTATTGAGCCCTGAGAAGTTACTTAAACGTTATTAGTGAATGGACGAAAAGTCGTTACAGTGTGCTTGACAGCTTGTCAATGAGATTGGGTGAATAGATGATATTTCCAGGCGTGAGTCCAGGGGACTCTTAGATTTGTCGGAGTTATGTGGTGTGGGTAGTTTTATGTGTGAAGGCAAAAAAGGCAGCCCCTTTTCTGATGCAAGATAGGGCAAGTGCAGAAGCTTCACCAATGAAGGAGGAGGCAACATCATAAAGCTTAAGTATTCGTCGTCCATAAAATGTCGGTTTGTTTTTAGCACAGCTATCATGAGACTCAGTTCGCCAGCATTTAAGAGGTAGGTGCAGTGGAAAGGAAAGCATCAGCTGTGCCAACCGCGGAATCAGCCAGTGAGCACGATCTGCGAGTGGGGGTGTTTTTGAGCAAGAAACCGACAACTAGACCTTGACGTACTGTATGGTTGATGTTGAATCAGGTTGTTGTCAATGAAGGAGGGAAATTTGTGATGAGCGCTGACGAGTACCACCAAGTACGCTGATTGCACTTACGTCAGGGCGTACAATCTGTGCTGGGGTTTGCAAGTGGTACGGTAGTGTCCACAGGGGATGGGGGTTTTATTACGTCCAGGTGATGGGAGCTTGGGGTTCTTTCGATGTGTATTTCGTATCAATTCGAGGTTGTAGATCTTAAAGGTAAATGGGGGATTCGGGAGATTCATGGCAAGGAATGAACGGAGTAGCATTTGACAGCAAAACCATCTGGCTCCAGGGCGGGTGGAAGCAGTGGTTTGCATGCGTCGGGTAGGGCATTGACGGTCAGGAATAGGGTAATGGCAGGCAGGAGGCAATTCCGATGGCAACGTTAGAGGATAAGCCTCTAGAGAATGATAAGAAGGGGCTGCTGACAATTGTGGAGACCTTTCAGATCCGGTCACATGGTGTTGCCATAGTGCCCTCAAGGGACCGCTTCCGATTGCGTCCGAGATGTTTTCAATGGCAAGTCCACCTGAACATTTGATATGCGTGGCATTTGATCCCCTCAAGGGGAGCTCGGGGGTCTGGTCCCAAAGCGTTACTGCCACTACTGGGTTGTTTTTAGGGTTTGCATAAGCCAAGAGATGGGCCGTGAGACAAAACTGTCATTACTAAGGGCGCCGAGATGGCATTGGTCGATGCTGGGAGATCGTCTAGGTGTGAGGATAACCCGCCCTAAGCTCGGATTAGGAGGTGGGAGTGACATCAAGGTTCAGAAGGCGGATGAAAACTCAATCTAAAGCCGATTGTGGGGAACGTATAAGGACAGGCATCTAGGGTCCACACAGTGGGAACGAGTGTGTTAGACTGAAATGCACGTCAGGATTAGTGCGGTTTCCCACTACAAGATGTCTGTGACAGCTGCATGTTTTGCACTGACAAGGAAGCGAGTCACAAGCACTGTAGTACTACGTTACGCTCTCACAATTTATAAATGAATCTTTGCAGACCATAGCAAACTGCCAAGGTAGAGCTTTCGTTTGACGTAGGAACATGACGACCATGAGAGGTGAGTCCCCAGCTGGAGGTTTTTACGATTACATATAATCTGAGTACTTGAGAAAAGCATCATCGCTCAGAAAGGAATGGCGTAGCATGTGAACTATCGGAAGAGATTAACAGATGTGAAAGTGCCAGAGGTAGCAGCTAGTTGTAGGGACGTACAACAAAAATCAGGGGGGATTATGTAAGCCAAGACCGATGTCTCGCCTTTTTTGTCATCCCATTGTCTCCGTGGACGTAAGTTGTAGTACATGCCTGTTTTATACCACAAACCCCTTCTTAAGGAGATTTTAGTTGCACTGATATTACTAGGCCACAATCAATAAGCTCTGTCAAAGCATGTCGCGTGGCCAGTTGTGGTTTTGCTAGTATTGTATTGTTGTTGGTGGGTGTCGCTCTAGAAACTTAGTTTGTGGGTTATATTTGTGCTTTCGCTCATTCCTTAGTGTTTGCATACATATCGGAGTGTTATTTAAGTGGTGTTTATGAATACGCGACCGCGGACTTAAGTTGAGTGTAAATTTTTCAATTTTTTACATATCTTGGGGCATTATGTTACAATTATGTGGCTTCTCTTATTTATGTTCGCCAAAAATTCCGGGTTATGTAAGCAAAGTTATGTGTAACTTTCCTTTTTTATTGCATTAAGGTATGGAAAAGCATGTTTTTGGGTTGCTTCCCTTGAAAATAGTTCTGTCATCTTCGATCGGACTCCGCAGACGACTCTAGGCCTACTGCGATTTGGGGTTGTATTGGTGGTTGTGAGTAAGAATTGTTCTGTTGTTTTTTTTTTTAGTGGGTATCCGAGGGGAATAGAGGTGGTTGTTCTTGCTTCAGTATATCTATGGCCTGAATTTATACGTAGTGTTTGTATGAGTAGGACGAGTCTGTCTTATATATGGATATCTTTGCATTTCTAAGTCGAACTAATGTGGTTGTCGCTAGAAAAGGTCAAAGGCTATGCAGCGGAAGTATCGCTAGCAAAGGGGGTGACCCATGGCTGGCATCCGGTGAGGATGCCGAGTGTTTATTTGTAGTATGCAGAGGCTTTTTTTGCCTGGATTGTGCCTCGAAATTAGTGATCTATATATGGATGGGGAAAAGTGATAATCATTTAGACATGTTGTATGTACTTTACCCCAGTGTTTATTCTCTTTTGCCAAGGAATGGCAAAGTTATATTTCGCATAAAAAGGTAAAACCACAATTTATTATGAACTTGGGCTTCGCCATCGTTGTTGATAAGCAGATGCACAGTGGTACTTTTAAAAAGAATATCCTTTCAAAGGAAGAAGACATTCCTATGTATCAGCACTGGATTGTATGATATTATTCAATTACCTCTATGAGAGAACCTATGAAGAAATGAGGACATTTAATGAATGACTAATTTTGGTCTATATTCTATAGTGAGTGAAGCTCACGAGAGAGAGAACCGCCATGTTGAAATTCATATACTTTGTATTTATCGAGTGAGAAAAAGGGATGCCTGTACTATCGCTCGATGAACCAAGAGATCACTGCTACATGTGAGAACCCATGTCTGGGATTCCTATATTATGAAATATATATATATATTGAACTTTACGTGAAGGAATATTCGCTAGACGAGGTTAGGTCTAGGAGCCTTCCTATGTATTGGTTATGGTCTGACGTGCCCGTCAGTAAAGCCAGATGATTTACATGATGGAACGCTGAATGCTTATTTACGAATGCTCCATTATGATATTTGCCAAGCATGAATGCTAACTTAAGATGATATTCCTGTGATCAACATTATGCTGTCTATGTCGACATTTGTTCCTGTAACCATACACGTACTGTCCAAGTGTGTGCGTCCCATTAAATGTTATTAAAAAGACCACCGTAGTTCCAGTACTTCTTGAATTCGAACAGTGTGAGTATGAGTGATGTACTACCAACCTGTCAACTCTATCGAATCATTCTACCATTCGCGTACTGACATTCAGATACACACTCATTGTTTACACTCACATTCTTGTCGGAGCCTCATCACGTTCCAGGACAAGATGACCTGTATGACCAAAACTGTGCTGGGTTTGATGAGTTGACAATCGTTACACTTTACTACACCAGTCCCAACATCTACGTTTAGCCGCTGGTGGACATTCACATCATGTAGCAAAGAAAGGAGGATTCAACAACTAGTAGCCAGTAGTGAGTTAACAACTACACAACACAAAGAGAGTTTAACAACTGGTGTGCCAGTTTCCTGGGTCAACCTGCACAGTGACCATATTGAGAAGTAAAATACTGAGACCAGACGTTCCTTGGGGTCTGTTACGACACACAAATACATCAACAGTACAACTCTACAGTGATGTCAGCGTGACCTGTCCTGTCGAGAGTATGCAGTAACTAGGTCAGGGTTTGTTGACATTTGGTTCATTGGACATTTGCCATACAACTGACAGTGTTACACAGCAAGCTTGGTTGAAACATAGAACATTACACATCAGGACTGGAGAATATTTGACAGTGTTTGCGAAAGAAAATGTTATTGAACTGAGAAGTCCTACATTGATTGTTATCATTCAAATCAACGATGGAGCTTCTACTTCTGTGTTGAATTTAAAATAATTAGACCAGAAGTATTTGTTTAATAAAGTACCACAGTACTGTACTATTAGGCAGTGTAACTGAGCCTTCATTCCAACACATTCTTTCTGCAACACTCTATTTACATCATATTGCCATACTATTTATGCATTTATGAATTTATGTTTAACTATTTATATGTGATATTTGTTTGTATCCAGCGGGTTGTTGTTTCGGTTGGGCGGTGTCACACAGCAGAGTATCCCACGTAATAGAGGGTCTGATGTGTGCGTTTCTATAGGTGCAATTTTCTTCATTGGAAATTTGCTGCGACAGCTGTTGCTATTAGTGTTAGCTGTGAAGTCTGTACTCATTGTTGTTTTTGTAATATTCCTCTGTTCTTTAGTTTGTTTTGATTTGTTTGTAATTTGTTGGTCTACCCTATTCTATCTTTCAGTTCTATTCTCAATTTATATTTATATACTGTGGCGTTATTTGTATTTGTTATCCTCTTGCGGTTTATCTTTTATTTTGTTTTTCCATTATATTTTATTTATTTCATGTTCCGCAAATGTTTTCATGTTCTTCTGTATAACTGTTTTGTTTTGTGCCTGATCGACATACACTATTTAAAATATAGTTGATCATATAAATTGATGTACAAGAATCAACTGATAGGTAATTGCTATTACTAAAGGTACACAGTTGATGATATAAAACACTATTTCTGGTGCACTGCACTTATATTATAGAGTGAACCAGCAACTTATAGCTGTTATTATATAAGGATTTATACAAGACCTTTGTAAGGCTTGTTTCCCCACAGTGATTGGGATAGTTAAGTACTATTTTCCACAGGTTACAAAGTTATCATACAAGGTCTTTGATTAAGACTAAGAAAGTGAATTTATTTACTTTTGCAAATTACTGATCTTATTAGAACAAGATTGTCTACCTTGGATTATTTTTATCACACAAGGCAGGGCTCTTGATAAGACTGGTNAGCNANTAGNAGAATGGGNANTNGNTCAATATGACAANGCATTNGNTGCNGNAGNGNGAANANTTGCTGNTNCTGCTGAAGAAAGAAAAGCATTGATTGAAGAAAAGAAATTAGAAGCTGAGGAAAGAAAATTACAAAGAGAGGATGAACAAAAGAAATTGCAGATACAGACTGATGAAAAAAGATTCCAGATGGAAATGGAAAAAGAGAAAAGAAAAGATGAAGCTGCTGCTGAAGAGAAAAAATTACAGGCTGCTGCAGAAGAGAGAAAATTACAAGCTGAAGCTCAAGAAAAAAAAGCAATAAGAGAACATGAACACCAAAAAGAACTTTTAGCATTTGAGTTAGAAAAGTTAAAGTTAACAAACATAAGTAATGTTAATCAAGCATCTAGTGGTAATGGTAAACCCTTTACTTACAAGGTCAAGGTACCAGCGTTCAACCCTTCCAGTGATGACATAACATTCTGGCTAAACAGATTTGAACGCTCGTGTCGAGCACATAATGTGGACAAATCACAATATGCTAACCAGTTATCAGAAAATCTGTAAGGTGATTCTCTGACTAGTTTAAGTTTGGTTGAAGAGGCTGACAAAGATAACTATGATGTTATTAGGGCAGCCTTATTAAAGAAGTATCAGTTGTCTGAAGAGGGTTATCGGAAGTTGTTTAAGACAATGGTGCCTGAGGCAGGTGTAGAATTCTGAGAATTCATTGCAAGGACACGTCTTACATTTGATCGTTGGATTGAGCTATCCAAAACAGAAAAGACTTATGAAGCCCTTATGGACTTGATACTCAGAGACAAGATTATGTCAAGTATAAATAAACCTTTCCTCGAATTCTTACATGAGCGTAAACCTAAGTCTCTAAAAGAAATGGAACACTGTATAGACACTGTACCCAATACGTCACTGCACATCCGGACGTAGCTATTAGCAACAGTAAGGTTAAAGAAGGTATGCCAGTTGCTTCTGCAACACCATACAACCCTAATCACTCTCACAAATTCCAAGGACCTCAAAATAAGTTTAATAAAAAAGGTAACTATTACAGTTATCAGAACCAAGGTAACCAATCATTTCAGGGTTCTTCTTCGAATACCTGGAGAAGAGCTGACAGCCCTCGATTCAGGGGTGGTCATAATTACAGGAACTTTCGCAAAGGAAGTCATTCTAGAAACTATCCAAGTTTTCCTTCATGGAGACAACAGGATCATAATTACCGAGATACTCATTATAATGAATATGATGATAGTAACCAAAGGAGCTATGATTCAAAACCGAGTAGGGGTTATAATAGTGGAAACAATGATAAGTACAGAGGCAATAATAACAGAGGTAGAGCACAATTCAAAAAACTTAAAGCTCATTACCAGGCGAACTCTGCACAGCAAGAGTCCCACGAAGCCTATAAACAAAATAAAGATAATGATGACTCTAATAATATGGCATGTGCCGCTTTTGATTTTGGGAGAGCATCTCAGTGCCCCCAATGCAAAACATTATTTGAGCCAACCACAGTGTCTACTTTAAGCTGTGGCCATCCTCTTCCCGCTCTTCCTGCGTCAAACGCGCATGATGGGAGAGGTTCTCTTGTCTTACACAAAGGTTTAGTAAATGACAACCCAGTCTCAGTACTTTTTGATTCTGGATGCACAACTCTTGGGGTTAGGCAGTCACTCATAGATCCTTCTCATTCTACAGGCAAAGTAGTCAAATGCGTAACATTTGGCGGCACCATAGAGAAATACTCTACCGCTATCATTAGGATTGCTACTCCTTTCTTCACAGGAGATGTACACGCATGTCTTTTGCCGGATCCGATCGCTGATCTTATCATCGGTCGCATTCACGGAGTCAAAGAATGCACTCCGGAGCAAATTTCCGTTTGGGAAAATCAAAACATGCAATCTGCTAATGCAGTAGTCACTAGAGCTCAAGCTCTCAATATGCCTGAAACTTCATCTGTTGAAGATAATGAAGTGCATAACCAAGATGATCCCTTGGTAATTTCTCGTGACTCGTTTATAAAACAACAAGAAGAAGATCCGACTCTTAAGAAATTCTTCACTCTTGTAACAAAAGGTGATCCGAATAAAGATTCAAATTGTAAATCTTGGATTACAATGAAGAATGGCGTACTTGTACGTATGGTGCAAGACTCCACTAAGTAAAGTCATTCTCAGATTCTTGTACCCAAGAATTTGAGAGTTAAGATCTTACAACATGCACACGACTCTCAGTGTGCTGGTCACATGGGTTTTTCCCGTACAAAGTCAAGAGTTCTTGCGGCTTTCTTTTGGCCTTTTGTGAACAAGGACATACGGATCTATTGTCGATCCTGTAAAAGTATGTCAAGAAGTCAAATCCAAAGGTCCTCGTCATGCTGCGCCTATTCAGGCTGCAGATATTCCTATTCGTCCATTCCAGAAAATGGCGATAGACATCATTGGTCCATTCAAGATCAAATCTGCTAGAGGACATCAGTTTATCTTAACGTGTGTGTAGACATGTGCACACGTTGGCCAGAGGCTATCCCTCTAAAGAGCATTACTACCGCTGACATTGCAGATGCTCTTTGGCTTATATTTTCTCGGCTGGGATTCCCCGGAGAAATATTATCAGATCATGGCACCCAACTGATATCGGATACCATGTCTCAAGTAATGTCTACTCTACAGATAGAGAGATCTTTGAGTAGCATCTATCATCCTATGTCCAATGGGATGGTCGAGCGACTAAATAGAACACTTAAGAACTTATTAGGGAAGATAACTGAGGATCATCCTCAAGATTGGGATAGGGTTTTACCCGCGGCCCTCTTCGCGTACAGAGAGGTCCCCAATGAACATACAGGGTTTTCGCCCTGTGAACTTGTCTTTGGCGCGCGACCGCGCGGCCCAATGTCTTTGCTGCATGATCTTATAACAGCTGACAATATTGACGATGACACAAAATCTTCTTACGAGTATGTCATCGCGCTGAGACAAAAGATTATCGAAGCATGCAAATTGGCAACGTCCTCTTCTGAGTTTGCTAAGCAGAAGGCAAGACAATTTGCTAATAAGAAGAGAACTTTACGACAACTTTGTCCTGGTGACAAAGCATTTGTTTTGCTACCTTGTCGTGAAAATAGACTCCTTATTAGTTGGAAAGGTACGTACGATATAATATCGAAAATTTCAGATGTTGACTACATCGTCGATATTAACGGGAAGCATAAAACCTTCCACATCAATATGCTTACGGAGTTCCATGAACGTCCTGACTATCTACAGCCTATTTTCCAGGCAACGGACGATTCTCATGTCAAACATGGTCATTACTCATCACTGTCTGTAATACAGGATGAGGAAACAAGTTTTTCGGATGTTAATCCCCCGCTTCCAATGATCCCACTTCATTCTAGTGAATCATGGAAAGACGTTACTGTTTCTCCTGATTTGTCTCTAGGAGAACGGCGACAAGTTTCGTCTATGTTACAAACATTTCAGGATGTCCTCACTGACATCCCTGGACAAACTCATGTCATTGAGCATGACATTGTTCTAACTGAACATACTCCAATTAGGGATAGGCCTTATCCTATCCCTATACATTTCTAAACACAGGTTGAAAAGGAGTTGGATGAAATGATAGATTTACAAATAATCGAACCATCCACTTCTGCATATTCTTCGCCGATGGTTATTGTTCGAAAAAAAAAGACAATAACATACGTCTTTGCGTTGACTATCGCAAATTGAATCAAGTTACGAAGTTCGATGCTGAACCTATGCCTTTACTAGAAGAGTTACTTACTCGTCTTTCTAAATCGCATTTTTTCACTAAACTTGATTTGTCTAAAGGTTATTGGCAAGTTCCATTATCGGAACGCGCCAAACCTCTTACCGCTTTCTCTACTCCCAGAGGCCTTTTCCAATGGAATTTTATGCCTTTCGGCCTTATGAACGCACCAGCTACATTTGTACGCATGATGCGTCGAATCCTATCGTATCGGTCAGATGTCATTGCTTATCTAGACGACATCTGTCTTTTCAGCGATACTTGGGAAGATCACTATTCAGGATTAGTTGAATTATTATCAACTCTGCGTGAGTATAACCTGACAGCAAAACCATCTAAAGCTTGTATTGGCTTTAGCGAAATTGCTTTCTTAGGCCATCGAGTAGGTCACGGTTTCTTGAAGACAGAAGACCATAATATCACTAAGATACTTAACATCTCTATCCCTAGGACTAAAAAAGCAAGTGCGAAGTCTTTTAGGTCTCATACAATTTTATGGACGTTTCATTCCGAATCTGTCCTCTATCATGGCACCTCTCTCTACACTATTAAAGAAAGGGTCGCCTAACATGGTTCACTGGTCTCATGAATGCCAATCTTCACTAGAGAAGATCAAAACTATGTTTTCACCACCACCTATTTTAGTGTTACCTACAACAGATAAGACATTTGTTCTTCGTAGTGACGCTTCATCCACTGGGATTGGAGCGGCACTAATGCAAGAGTACTCTGGAACTCTGCATCCTGTAATGTATATATCCAGAAAACTGAATGCTGCAGAAAGGAATTACTCGGTTTTAGACCGTGAATTATTGGCAATGGTTTGGTCAATTCTCAAACTCCAAAGATTCCTTCTGGGCGCGCATTTCGTAGTGGAAACTGACCAAAAAGCTCTTACGGCTATCCAAAGTAAGAACTTGAAGAGCTCGAGATCAACTCGATACGCAATCGCTCTCTTCAACCTTTTCATTTCTCGGTACGAGCTATCCGTGGTTCAGAAAATGTGATGGCGGACATTCTGTCCAGGTGCCCACATGATGCCACATAACTGTTAAATATTGGATCTTTTTGAATATGTATAACCTTATAACTGTTATTTTTTGGTTTTTTTTCTAAGTTACACATTTGTAATTTAATAATAGAATGATGGTATCGCTACTTAGCGGTTTATTGATGTTAATTCACCGCTGTTCTTTGATGATTGTTTCTTCATAAATCATAAAAATTTAAGATTGTAGTGTGAATTTTTGGTATGCATTGTATAATTACCAGAATTGTATTATACGTACATCACACCTTCCTGGAAACATTTATTCGTAGGGAAACAATTTCTCTCAGATTTTGAGATATAAATTCTCACCAGTCATATTAGGAATTATAGTTATTCCTGATATTTTCATCTGCGCAGTATTCTTGCGTTGTGAGCCTATTCTAGGGTGCTCCTAGATGTATTAAAAAAAAAAATGTTATTTTTTATTCCCGGGAGGTGTGGTAAGACTGTAAAGGGCACTTTTTACTATCTTGCAATATAATACATTTATATTCTTATTATGTTCGCAAATATTTTGTAAGCAAAGTATTTCCTTTTTAAGTGCTTAAGGAGAAGTCATTTTTGGGTTGCTTCCCTTGAAAATAGTTCTGTCATCTTCGATCGGACTCCGCAGACGACTCTAGGCCTACTGCGATTTATTCTTTGGCTGGGTAGGAATAGATTGTTCTTGCTTCAGTATATCTATGGCCTGAATTTATACGTAGTGTTTGTATGAGTAGGACGAGTCTGACTTATATATGGATATCTTTGCATTTCTAAGTCGAACTAATTTGGTTGTCGCTAGAAAAGGTCAAAGGCTATGCAGCGGAAGTATCGCTAGCAAAGGGTGTGATCCATGGCTGTCATCCTGTGAGGATGCCGAGTTTTGTTGTAGCAGGCTTTTTTGCCGAAATAGTGATCTATATATGGATGGGGAAAAGTGATAATCATTTAGACATGTTGTATGTACTTTACCCCAGTGTTTATTCTCTTTTGCCAAGGAATGGCAAAGTTATATTTCGCATAAAAAGGTAAAACCACAATTTATTATGAACTTGGGCTTCGCCATCGTTGTTGATAAGCAGATGCACAGTGGTACTTTTAAAAAAGAATATCCATTCAAAGGAAGAAGACATTCCTATGTATCAGCACTGGATTGTATGATATTATTCAATTACCTCTATGAGAGAACCTATGAAGAAATGAGGACATTTAATGAATGACTAATTTTGGGTCTATATTCTATAGTGAGTGAAGCTCACGAGAGAGAGAACAGCCATGTTGAAATTCATATACTTTGTATTTATCGAGTGAGAAAAAGGGATGCCTGTACTATCGCTCGATGAACCAAGAGATCACTGCTACATGTGAGAACCCATGTCTGGGATTCCTATATTATGAAATATATATATATATTGAACTTTACGTGAAGGAATATTCGCTAGACGAGGTTAGGTCTAGGAGCCTTTCTATGTATTGGTTATGGTCTGACGTGCCCAGTCAGTAAAGCCAGATGATTTACATGATGGAACGCTGAATGCTTATTTACGAATGCTCCATTATGATATTTGCCAAGCATGAATGCTAACTTAAGATGATATTCCTGTGATCAACATTATGCTGTCTATGTCGACATTTGTTCCTGTAAACCATACACGTACTGTCCAAGTGTGCGTCCCATTAAATGTTATAAAAAGACCACCGTAGTTCCAGTACTTCTTGAATTCGAACAGTGTGAGTATGAGTGATGTACTACCAACCTGTCAACTCTATCGAATCATTCTACCATTCGCGTACTGACATTCAGATACACACTCATTGTTTACACTCACATTCTTGTCGGAGCCTCATCACGTTCCAGGACAAGATGACCTGTATGACCAAAACTGTGCTGGGTTTGATGAGTTGACAATCGTTACACTTTACTACACCAGTCCCAACATCTACATTTATCCACTGGTGGACAATCACATCACTTAGCCAATAAAGCCTGATTCAACAACTATTAGCCAGTATGAGTTAAAACTATTTTAATTGAAATTAGACTAAGAAAACGATGTGGTTTCCTAAGGAGATTTTCTTCCAAGGTACAGTAGATTTAAGTTCTGACAATGAATCGAGATGAGTAGACTAATATGTGGTGGATAGATTTTCTAAATAGAGTTAGGGTCCAAATCACAGGCTGGTAACGACTTTAGTAGCAATTCTCTGTCATTTCATCAGAACCGGGCAAGAAAGGCAAACTATTTCAAACATGAAACCAGGCAGAGAAAGCGATCTATTACTCTTTTAATTTGAGGATAATATAATCATTAGTTGGGAAGAATGGCAATCGGGGGGCCACGTGTTTGATGAATGTGAATAAGGAATGCGCGCCATGGAGGTCTGCGAATTAAGTCACTCTTAGTTAATCACGGTGTTATTAACTATAATGTTGACGCTATGTAATATTATAGTAGTGAGATTGGACCACGATGGGGGAAAGAGGCAGAGTTAGTGTAATTTTTCTTCAGTAATTGGAAGAGATAATGTTAGGGTTAAAGTGTAGTTTCACGAGTAGCTTGATTTTCCACTGTAGATAGTGGGGTTACTAAACTTTGATGTTGAGGTTGAGAATAGTCATGTTAGATTTCTGGTGAGGCAATGCCACTCCCTTTGTGAAGCTAAGGCACTTGGGGACACAGGTTGTTTCTCTGTGGTTTGCTCCTTGCGGAGCATGTGAAACACTACCAATGCATGCTAGTGGTTCCATCACAGTAGATCCCACGCACAAGAAGTGGCATGAATTTTTATGCTATTGCAGTGGTTGTTTGAAATTGATTGTGAGACAATGCTGTTTCATCGAAAATGTGTGATGAGTTCCACAAGACTCATCAGAGGGTCATTATAGACGACACGCTTGCTGCCAGGAAAGGCACCAGTAAAAGTCCACTTTATTGGACATGATCCATAGATTGCAGGAAGTAACGAATATGATGCGGATCGGATTGAGATGTAAGTAGTAGCTTATTCTCATAATGAGAGTTTAAGAATAGATTCGGTGTAACATAAAGTTGAATAGATATATTCCATGTCCATTTTATTATTAAATTTAAATTATAAATTTATAGTGAATAGTAATGGTTTTGTGGACTGCACGTGGGATCTCACTTGGAGATATATTTCTCACTCTTTCCGCTGTCATGAGGGAGGCATGGGAGTCCAGCGGAGTGTGGTTTGTTTGTTCTCCGCATGAAGCAATTCAAGGCCTCTTATGCAGTAGTGGATTTCGGTCAGCAACGCGTTTGTTCAAACGGTGAGATTTCCAGCCTCATGCACAACTAACCCCATAATAGTATCGCTAGACGAGCGTACGCGATTGTGTGTTGTGCGTGTGTCGTGCATGATAGCTGAAGATGATTTCCACGCAATGTGGTGTATGATGGGAATAGTTTGACAGGTTGAGAGCATGGTGTTTTCCTGATATTATTTAACTATTAATTGATTTTAGAACTATGCAAGGGAATTTGTTTGCGCGTTTCAGGGATTAGGCAACTGAGCACTGTGCTGGGTGTTTTTTGTGTTTCGTTGGTTTAAATTTGTATTAATGTTATGGTTTTCAGATGTTGCCTCTTTGTGTTCACTGAATGGGTTTGTATAAATAAATACAGCCCCTGCCTTAGAATCAAGGGTATTTTTAGTTGGATTCGAATTCGATTGAGCGAGTGTGCAAAGAAAAGTGACCACAATATCACAACATAGATCATAATCATCTCGCGCCACACCGTTATCCCACAAACCATTTATTTCTGGACATAGTAAAACATAACTATGGCCAATATTCTATAATGAGACAAACACATGAAGTATATGGATGACGCTGTGTCACGGCACTTCAGAATGTTTCACGACATGCATATCTGGCAATAAAGCTATACTGACATTGAGCGACAGGTTAGATTGGTATCCCACTGCTTGTCAATGACTGCTTAGTACATCTGAACTGTAGCTGTGTATCTCCTCCAATATTTACACCCTCACAAGAGAGGACAACGTGCTCTTGTGATTTGGGGTATTCCGTCCTGTCTTCTTTGTTGTCTATGACTCTGCATTCGAGACAGGTAAAATTTCCTACAGCTAGTTTTTCTTAAAAAAATAGATTGGCGATCCATATAGAATACAATGAGCACTTACTGGAACTAGGCAGACCAGTAAATAAATTGACGCAAGAAGATGATACGAGAATAAAATGGAGCGTAAGTCTACCATAATGAGATGGGGAGTGACAACATGACACTATATTAAAGTAATTTCTATGTTCCAATACGAGCCTAAAGGCAAAGAGAACGAGGGAGAGAGGAGAGAGCGAGAGAGAGGAGAGAGCAGAACTGTAGAGAGATAACCCCCCCCATCCCCACCCACTCCCCAGCGCTGAGTTAGAGCAGAGATTATTAATGAGGACTAGCTAGGGAAGACAGAGTTTTAAGATAGATAGTGTTTTATGACTAGTACTCATGCTCACTAAAATAAATCGATTTCCCGCTCATTGACCAAGGGAAAACGGAGACGAAAAAATCAACAGATGTGAAACGTGACGTCAGGGGCAGGCAACTCCAATGGACATCTTCTAAGATCTGAAAAAGATAAGAGACCATTATGTTCGAAACAAACAAAGGCGATGGTTTGAACGTTTACTTACCAATCCGAGTCAAGAGTGCTAATGGATATACTGTATGAACAAAGAACTAGGCACACTCGTAACACAAAATTGAAGAGAGTGTCAACAGTCTAGGAAAATTGAGATAGGTGCCTGTAAGACAAAGATAGATCGATAGGAGATGGATCAGACGTTAGTAATAAGACATCTATAGAAAGTATAAATGAAAAGTTTGGAATAGTTTGTGTATGCATGTGTGTAAATGTCACCTGTTTTCACAGAGGAGATAACGTACAGAAAGTAACAATTTACAGGGATGTCCCTTATCAGTTTCGCAGTGAGAATGAGTATGTCGAGCTTTTCTCGCGTCTTCCTATAAGATACGGCCTTTATTATATCATAATCATTACATGTTGAGTGTATTTTTTTATATTTAAATGGAAGGCAATTTTAATGCAATATACGATCATGTTTTCTGTCTCAGTAATTTTCAACCAAAGTTTTTAGACTGATTCCCGGAAGGATAAACAAAAAATAAAAATGAGCACACTAACTCTTTCAGCCGATTATTTCTGTCTTTTAAAAAAGAAAGCAATAACGAGAAAAAAAAACAAAACAAAAAAAACCCACAACACAATTTTCCTATACTTCCGTGGTAATATAAATTTTCTTCAATTTGTTTCTGCTACGCTTTGAAAAATACGGAGAAAGAAAGAAAGAGCGGAGAGAGATGAGAGAGAGAGAGTAGAGAGAGAGAGATAGAGAGATGAGAGCAGAGAATGAGAGAGATGGATGAGAGGGAAGAGATCGAGAGAGAGAGTGAGAGATGAGAGAGAGAGAGAGAGCGATCGACACAGAGAACGAGTAAATGCGTCGGATCGATATGAAAAAACACCACCTGTTGAGTTAATGGTATTAGAGTTGGAGTGCTAGATAAGGTCCGACGTTTTTTTGCTTTTTAAGCTGAAGAAGTGGAGTAGAAGGTCCGAGACTAATACTCAAATATATTGTTTGTTTTGTTTTGTTTTTTTAAGGACTATCTTCATTGATTTTCAAAACCGAAAACGCACATGTAGGTGCTCCGATCTGCATTCCATTAGATCACACAAGGAAGGATCTCAGCGGCAGATGCGCAACGAAACTCTCGTAGCACCGAGCGCGAGAATCCTAAATGTGTTTATATCCAATGATCTATAGGATCATCCATCACTCTCTAGGAGTGAGAGTGGTATAGACAGCTATCAGAAGCTATGTAGCGAGGTAGGTATAGCATATCACCACAAGCATGCTAAGCCGAAAACCCCTGATAGAAGTGTAGAGATCGTACCAATCTGCCTCCCTTTCATCCACCTGTCTGAAACTTGACCCTTCGCCATGAGCGTCACTTGTCGGTACTTGAACCTTCGACATGAGGAGGTCCACTTGTCTGTACTTGACCTTCGGACACTGGGCGTCAACTAGTGTCTGTTACTTGACGACCTTTGACATTAGCGTTCACTTTGTCTGTACTGTTGACCTTCGACATGTGCGGAGTCTGACTTGTCATGTATTTGACTCGATCCCTGTTGACGTACACGTCTGTCGCTGACCGTACTCCTAAATCCTTGTCGGTTCTGTTCCGAGCATCCTTCGCGTCTCTCGAGCGTCGACTTATTCTGTACTCTTGAACCTTCGACATGAGCGTCACTGGTTTGTTTCGTCAGTGCTATTTTCAGGCCAAAGTTACCGGCCCTACATGAAGGTTTCCAGACGACCTAGCTTGTAAATGGATGCTACGCGACTCTGCTATTAGGATGTGTTAGGAACGGCTTAAGTGCAGCGAAGAAGATTGGAACTTGGTCACACCACTCTCATAAAGCCAGGGCCTTTATGCCTGGATTATGTAGAGCCCTCATTACACTATTCAGATACTGCATTACGGCAGTGGTTTTACGACAATGGTAAATCTTTAGTTCACACGCAACGGTATAATGGTTTGTTTGTGGCATGTTCTCCTGTTTGTGTGGATGAGTCCCGGGAATTTCAGTCTTGATAGTTTCTCTTATTTTCTGCTACTGCCTTGTGCAGTCTTTCCCTATTGTTACGGAGATTTTAGAGTTAACAATAAGACAAAAATGGGTGAGATGTGGTAGACCGACCTAGGATTAGAGAAAGGGAAAGCCGTGCGGTTAAGCAATAGTGGTTAGTGCACTGGCTAGCTCGTAGGCGCAGTTGAGTCTATGGTTTCGATATCCCGAATGAGGCGGAAAAATTTTTTAGGCCACAAACGGCGCTCTCTGGGGTCCGTCCCGAGCCCCATATGGGTACACAGAGACTACTCTGGGGACGGTTTATAGGCTAGCGGCGTTGATTGCCGACCTATCATCACCCTCGTCGTTGCCGACAGGTTCAAGATAATATGGGGCCTAACACCATAATTCCCAATGTATGCCTAAATAGGGCGTGTAACGGGGTTCCTTTTCTTTTTTTTTTTTTTTTACCATGGATATAGAATTAGTAGTGTTCCCTCATCAAGACATAGACTATTATAGAGTAGATAGCCAATCAAGTGACAATTCATTAGAGTTGTATCCAATGTGACGACAGAGCCATTTAGAGTTGTTACCATCAAGGACAAGCTAAAAGAGTGTAACCAATAAAACATTCGTTAGAGAGTACCGATCAAAAGACAAGCTAAAGAGTCTACCATAAGACAAGTCGTTTAGAGTTTAACCATCAAGAGAAGCTAAAGTAGTTGTACCAATAAGAACAATCAATTAGAGGTTTACCCATCAAAGATAGGCTAAAGCAGTGGTACTCAAGAGAAGACAAACATTAGAGTGGTAAAACCAATGTCAAGACAATGCTTAAACGAGCTGTGACCTAATAAGACAAGCTTTAGAGTGTAGACCATTAGAGAACAGAGCTAAAGAGAGTGTACCAAAGAAGACAATCATTAAGAGTGTTCCATAAGCTCAAGGCTAAAGAAGTTTATCTGTACAATCAAGACAAGCGTTTAGAGTGTTTCATCAAGACACAAATTAGAAGCTGAATACCACCAGGATAAGAATTAGAGTGTAATCAAACCAGCAAGACGAGTGGAATAGTAAATGCATTCATCAAAGAAATAAGGATTAGAGAGTACCTACAAGACATAGGAAATTAGAGTAGTGACCATCAAGGATAAAGCGCTATAGGTTGATAACTCGCTCAGCGAGAGACAAGGACCAAGAGTCCTAGAGAGTGCCATAAAGAAGTATTCTCTAGAAGTGAGTAACGATCAAGAGACAAATAGCCTTAGAGATGTAACATCAAGAAAAGGAATTAGAGTTGTACCAGTCAAGACAAGGATTTAGAAGTGTGCCATCAAAATCAGGGCGTGAAAGTATACCACCAATAATAAAATGAAACAAAACCTGCGATACAGCCAGGATATCCTAACTTCTGATAGAACTAGTATTGTGGAGGATCCTTGAATATCCTCCCTATCATTAGTGGCACCCTCCGCGCATGTAAACTGGTTTCAGAATATGGAATGAGATCCTCTATTCCACGAAACAGCAGTGTGTTTATATTATTAAAAATAATTATATTATTTTTAATAGGATTATTAAAGTGAATGATAATAGATAGCAATCAATGCGTAGTGATCCTAATTTTAAAGAAATAAAATATAAAGGGAAAAAGGAAGAGATATTAAAACTCAGAAAAATGTAATAATGTATAATTAAGAAAGAACGAACTCGTCCATGAAAGAGAACTTAAAGAAAACACAATTTACGACCTGAGAGATTTTCTAGAAGGACTATTAATAAACCAACATTAAATACTCGGAAAGCCCCGAGTAAACAGAGGATTAAAAAATAAATAAATACTTTGACAACATCCTAAAACCAAACTCACAATGATCTATACCCGAAAATAATCAAGGAAATAATCAGACAACAAACCCTTCTGAAAAAAGCTGCACGCAATATCAAATCTAATTGTCATAACATTAGGGGAGGCAATATGAGCTCTTCTAGTTGGTAGTTCTTGCTGCTAGATACTATATTTTCATCTTTGTTTTTGTAGAAAAAAAAATCACAGTGATATTTTAATTTTCTGTCACAATACGGTTTTGTGCATGTATTTTGCGGACTTCTTCTACTGCACTCAGACCGTCTATTATTTGACATATTTTATGCAAATAACATTTTTTGACTAGCCGCTCCCAGACATATTTAGAGATTCGCTTGTGAATTCATTTTCTGCGCAATGACAAAGCTAATTAGAATGTCAGGGCTAAAACTTTAACCTAAAGAGTGTTAGCCACTCTGAAAGAGCGCTCTTATCT
>JAMPIV010017918.1:0-43308 GCA_024509875.1 Oreohelix idahoensis
AGGAGCTATCATGATTCATGGCCTAAATTACTCTTATTAAACTCAGCGCTATAAAGAATCCTCAATAACAATCCTCTCACAGGAGCTATCATGATTCATGGTCTAAAGTACTCTTATTAATCAAGACTCCTCACACAGGAGATAATGGCCTTTAAAGACTGCACACTGCAGTTATAAACATTTCCACAATAATTCAAACTGCAGGTTTATACTACGCTGTACCCACAGCGAAAAATCCGTCGACATTTTAAATTCAGCACTGTACAGGCATTTCACACTTCCCAAAAACACTGTCTTCCTACCCGGTCAAAACGCCCGGAACACTCTCCCTACATAACACACTCGTCCCGCTCAAAAGCAGACACGAGATTTTCTCCTCTGTTCACCCAACACAAACAATTGCGGGCTAGCAGCGAGCTTCTCTCACCCAACTCAAAACAATACAGAATAAATATATCAGCGCTTTTCACGCTGTCTGTAATCTGTCTCTCGAAACTATCACGAGATACTCTCTAAATAATTCGATAGCTAACAAGCAACTAAGTGCTATAACTCAAAATCTATTTCAACTACTAACATACTCCAGTTTACTTCCCCTTACACTAAAACTGTTCGTTACATCTTACCTCACCCCCAGAGAAAAAAATTGATTCTATCAATTTTTTGACAAATACATTCCCCGAAACCGAAAAAAAAGATTAAGAGGACAATGAATCTCTAACATATACGTATAAGAATTACCTTAAGTTAAGTTAAAATAAGACATCTACAAAATATAAGCATTAAGTGAAATGTAAAAATGAAGTATCCAATGTAATCAACTAAGCATACCAAAATAATGCATTACAAAACCAAGTTAAGTGAATACAGCACAACTAAATAGGAAACAACCGATAGTACAAGAAAAGACAAGATCAAGCAAACGAAAAAATGATCCGTAATAAAGATAAATATGAAATCAGAATATGAGGAAAAAACAATAATATTACATTCAAACAATTTGTAATATGTAAAATAATTACAAATATCACAAGTAGCTACACTATATTAAGTTATACCATTAAAGTAACAATACATAGAATGAAAGTATAAGAAGCGAAAGAAGAAGTATACAAGGAGAATGAAGTGAAACGTAAATAAAGCACGAAATGTAAACAAAATATGAAACCATACTGAAAAGACAACAGAAAAGAAGGAATGGAATGAAGAATAATCAACAAAGACAGATAGAAAGCACAAGGTATGAATATAGAGAACGTTGATAAAAATATATACTAATAACTATTTAGATCAACAACGTATTTCAAAATACATACAAGCACGATCGAAAAGCACAAAACAAAATAACAAAGTATTCCTATACTAATACTACAAAAAATAGTTTATAACTACACAAAACATAATCAGTAATTTAAACAAGTTATACAAGTTATACATAACCAACAATAAATTATCGACACCACACAAAAAAGTAATAGCATTGCTATAACCAAGTTCGAACAACGCACAATCAAGCGCTAATACAACATAACATCCAAAAAACAAAAAAAAAACTTTCTTTAAAGAACTAACATTATTCTACATATCAAACATAGCACATAGTCAAACGCTAAGGACACACAAAACCAAAAATAAAAAATTACAATGTCTGGGAAAAAATATTTTCCAAAAAATACTGTACAAAAATATTTCGTAATGCTAAGTTACATAAAAATAGTATTTTAATTTAATTAATTCAAATCTATAATTAACAAATTAACAAAAAACTAGCTTTAGCAAAATGAGAGACATATAACAATTCCTGCATCTAAGCAAACACTAAACAACACGTGTAAGTTTTTTTTTTTTTTTTTTTTAAAAACGTCACAGAGAAACACATAGAAAAACACACTATTACCAAAATACAAGTTTGCAAATACATGAAAACAACGTAATGTATGTTAAGCAAGTGCTTAAATCAGATCTCTAGATTTCTCAATCAAATAACAATATCAGCAACCGCTGTTAATTTTCTCTATACAGTTCAATTTAAACTTTTAAATATTTCCGGCTGACAATCACGTTCAGCTTAGCTACAGTGTTATTCAGTTAATAATTTATATCTATCTCCACCTGATATATTAAAAGTAATTATTGTAACATTACAACTAATGAGTATGTGCATAGGGCTAACAAACTCATCATGTACAAAACTATTCTACCCAACACATCTGTAAAACAAAACCAAAAAAAACTTCAAGTTCTACACCAGAGTATAAAAAATAGGCATAAGTTTGTAACCAGTAAGGTTAAATATAAATCTGCTCATTGCATTCATGAATAGTAAACAACACGTCACTACCATCTAACACACTACATATTATCCAAAACACAATAGTATAAAAATAGCATCGAAATGAACTAATTTATAATTAAAACAGTCATACATATCAAGAAAAACAATAGACATCAAATGATGCGTAAAGATGATGATCATAATATAACAACCTATAATGATCTATGCAATAGAATACATTAACATCTTCTGTCCTAATAAACAAACAAAACAAAAAAGAATCAACCGCAAAAAAAAAAAAAAAAATCTCCATAGGTCTTGCCGACATCTCATAAACATTAGGGGTAAAACGTCGAATCCATAGTTAGCACGCTGATATGTTTCGCTTGAGAAAACACTCACTCGGGCACAATGTTGACCTATATTCTTGCCGCTACCGTAAACAGAAGTTAACGTAAACAGGAGAGCTGACCCATATCAAGAAGTCGCCTCTGTTCAAAAAATACAAATGAAAATTCCATTTTAATGAATGGTGAAATTTACTACGAACAACGGAGAGGTTAAACAAACAATTACCCCGCACTGTGGTTCGTGTGGAAATCTGGTCACCCCACGATGTCATCGACTCTTCCTTTAAGTTCACAACAACGTGCTGCTCTTTCAAAATCAGAAACATAACAAGCAGTAGTATTTGTGACATCATTATTATTGCTACTTTGCTTAATAACAATGCTTCTAGGCTCATGTCGAGCAAAATTAGCATAATTGCACTTATTCGTCGTTTGATCAAAATATTTATCATCATTTCCTCTTTGTTTGAGACTATTATTATGTCTATAATCCCAGTTAGACTTGTTATGATTAACGTTTCTACTCCGCACAAAAAATCTGTCAGAAAAATTATTGCACGATTGAAAACTCTTCTTGTATTTGTCTGTACCATTATTTTCAAAATTCTCAGAATTAAAATGTTGAGATACATTAACTTGTCTCTTATCTCTCTGAGAAGGAAAATTATTATCATTTGAATTTCGTTGGTACTTTCTAACCTTAGAAACATCTCTCCTACAAAAACTCTTTCCATTCTTTTCTTTGACAATATGCTTGTTTGCAGTATCATCTGCAGATCTATAAGTATCTTTATCGTTACGACTATAATGGGTTTCATCCCTGGAACCACTACTTATAACTTTATCCCTTGATATCATCTTCTTAGAACTTCCAAAATCAGTTACTCGTTTAATCTTTGGGCTTTTAGCTTGAAATCTATCAGGACTGACTGTTACCTTATCATTCTCTCTATTACACTGCCTCCAAGAATTGTTGCTATTGCAAGAAGAATCAAAAGATCTTCGAAAGTTATATTTTCCCCGAAAAGATATTTGTCTATCACATTTAACTTTTCTATCAGCACAGATTGTATAGGGCTGGATCTTTTTAACCTGTTGGCAAACAACTTTCTGTCTAGCATTGTCCACATTTACAGAAGACCATATTCCGCTGGTTAAAATAACATCGAGTAGACCCTCTACCCTTTTTGTACTTTCTGCAATTTCAACACTTTTTTGTGAAATTTCTTCACTTAATTTCCTATTTAATTTGTCAAATGTCAAAACTTTACTTCTCTCCTCTGTTAATAATCTCTCAATCTTAATCATCTCCTCTCTCTCAGTCGTTAACTCTTCTAATCTCTCTTTCTCATCCTTTTCTTTTTTAGGTATTAAGTCCATCTGAAGCTCCTCAGTTTCACTATCATAGCTATTTACAAGCTCATCAATCTTCTCTGGGCATACAGTGTTCTTCTCTTCAAGTTTACCAAAACATATATCATGAAGCATTTCTATGTATAACTTCTCCCGTTCATTTGTTTCAGCATTTAATTTCTGATACATCTCTTTCTTTTTATGAATTTCTCGAGTGAGATTACCCACTTCGTCATCTTTGTCTTTAAGCCGAATTTCCAGCTCTTTGTTCTTGTTCAATGCTGCATCTAACGCCGCATGTACTTTAGTAAGTTCCGTGTTTGACTTATCTAACTCATTTGCGAGTTTAGAGACTGTTTCGTGTAGTTTACTCACTTCAGTAGTAACTTTTAAACAATTGTCCCTTTCCCGTAGGGCACTCTGTTTGTTGACTTTTATTTGTTTCTCACTTCCTAATTCCTTTTTATGCTCATCAGGAATACCGTTGTGGATTATCTTGAATATACTTTGCACTACATGTCCGTGCTCATGCTCAATATAATGTTTCAAAAACACACGAAGGTGCAGTAGCAAATCAACCAAATCCTTAGCCATTATTGAATTACAAACAAACTTAAAGTTATGTTCAGCAAATAACTTTAGGGATACCGATACATTAACCAACAAATCGTCCATGATCCATACTCCAAGTCGTGGACCTCTCAATCCCTTTTCATCTCTACCTATTAACAATGCACTTTCCAGCATAGGCCTTATATCTGCAGGATTATTATCAAAATCCATGGTGATTCAATCACTCAGTCAACTGTATATCTATATCAGTATAATTATTAATGTCGCAAGTTTATGTTTCAAGAAGTTCTGACAATTACCCTTCCATTTCACACAGTTCAGTATGTATACCAAAAATATTATTCATAAACTTTGTATCATCAATTCCTTTTCAAAGAACCCTTATAACATCATATGAGGGAAGTCATCCTATATCATACAACCATCAATACTTAGCATCAATACTAAATCCTAATAATATGTCTATATAGAATTAGACAACAAAACAACAGATTTCAACAGTATAGGAGATGCAAAGCACAGGAAGGCTCGTTGACATAGTTAAGGCGACACAGTTCACATAACAAAAAATAATCACTTATCTTGAATGAAAACTCTTCTGTTCCTTTCCGTTAACACCCTGGATATCACAAAGTTCAATGGTAAAACAATCGACAACAGAAAGGCATTGGAACTTGACACCTTGATTCCGCTCAGGTCCTCGATTCAGCACGCTACGTGCTAACACACCGCACAGAAAAGCAGGAAATGGGTCACCGTCTGTCAATTTCGTTGAAAGAAGGTACACCACTCGTTCATACTGCCAGATGATTACTTGTACTGGTATACAGACGCCACTGTATATCATGATATCTCATAATCTTGAGTAATAAATTCCTTGACTTGTGAGTTGCGACTTGCGACTTGAGTTAACAGTTCCCAGTTTAACTGATACTGAATAAGTTTTCCTTGAGTCTGGATACAGCTCTCAAATGTGATGTCTGTCTTTCATATACTAACGCCACTCAGGCTACACGCTAACACTTGTGAATTAATATCACGCGAATTTCGCGGGTGTCTGATCCTATAAAACTAGCACACCACTGTTGCACCCCCGTAAAATTAATGTTTATTTTTCATCATGAGGTCAATCACTGTTGTACCTCCGTCAAGCACGTGAAAGTCAATCATGGCTGTCACTGAAACTGATACAAAGGGTTGGTGTATGGTGTCTTATTGAATTATCTGCTAACGTTACTGTTGTGTTGTGGATCTGGTAATGTCTACAGTTGATACCTACATATACGCCACACAGGCAAACACTGTAGAAGTCTACTGGTAAGCGATGATCAGGTTCTCGATACAGATAGACCACGCCCACTCCGGGGCTATTTCTAAATACGTGTTAAGTTCCCTGTCACACTTGTAATACTAAGTGCGTGTGTTGGTTTAGTCGTTTACACCACAGGTACGTACACAAGAGTCATGGATGGTTGTAAACGACTGGTGACATTTCATATGGGTTTATTCACGTCACAACACATTGATGAAATACACATGGAATACCGTTCACAGCACAACACAAGATATAAATTACCACATAAGAACTGCGCACTCGGCAGCTACAATGATATCATAATACATGGCCTAGAGTACTCATATTAAACTCAGCGTTCTAAAGAATCCTCAATAACAATCCTCTCACAGGAGCTATCATGATTCATGGCCTAAAGTACTCTTATTAAACTCAGCGCTATAAAGAATCCTCAATAACAATCCTCTCACAGGAGCTATCATGATTCATGACCTAAAGTACTCTTATTAAACTCAGCGCTATAAAGAATCCTCAATAACAATCCTCTCACAGGAGCTATCATGATTCATGGCCTAAAGTACTCTTATTAAACTCAGCGCTATAAAGAATCCTCAATAACAATCCTCTCACAGGAGCTATCATGATTCATGGCCTAAAGTACTCTTATTAAACTCAGCGCTATAAAGAATCCTCAATAACAATCCTCTCACAGGAGCTATCATGATTCATGGCCTAAAGTACTCTTATTAATCAAGACTCCTCACACAGGAGATAATGGCCTTTAAAGACTGCACACTGCAGTTATAAACATTTCCACAATAATTCAAACTGCAGGTTTATACTACGCTGTACCCACAGCGAAAAATCCGTCGACATTTTAAATTCAGCACTGTACAGGCATTTCACACTTCCCAAAAACACTGTCTTCCTACCCGGTCAAAACGCCCGGAACACTCTCCCTACATAACACACTCGTCCCGCTCAAAAGCAGGCACGAGACTTTCTCCTCTGTTCACCCAACACAAACAATTGCGGGCTAGCAGCGAGCTTCTCTCACCCAACTCAAAACAATACAGAATAAATATATCAGCGCTTTTCACGCTGTCTGTAATCTGTCTCTCGAAACTATCACGAGATACTCTCTAAATAATTCGATAGCTAACAAGCAACTAAGTGCTATAACTCAAAATCTATTTCAACTACTAACATACTCCAGTTTACTTCCCCTTACACTAAAACTGTTAGTTACACAGGGATAGGAAGATAGAGATTTATCGGCTGGATAAAACTAGATAAGATGGAACAATATGGATATTATATATGCTGAGAATGAGAAAGGCAAAATTTCAGTCGACGCGCAGATCGGCTGAAATCACTGTTCGGGAAAGATTTTTCAGGTCTAGGTTTAAGCTGTGACGTCAGTACCCTCCGATACGTCCGCGCTATGCGTATATAAACGTATCGGTAAAACTGAGACACAGACAACGAAAGAGGTTTGAGACAGACTGGAGGCAGAGTTTCGCCACTACCCATGAATTGTGAGCGGATCGCCAGAAACATTTTTAAGTCCAGCATCTGAAGTCTGAGGGTAAGCGAAATTATGATAACTACCGTGTATAATATTTGTTATTTCAGGTTCATATAGAATTCACAAAATATGCCTGTATAATAGTCATTGATATAATGTATTGTATTTTTAATAGGATCTAAACATGTGCATTGTGGATGATTGTTGTTTGTACACAAATTAATCACAAATAGCCCCACAACCTAATGAAGATATATTTATCATATTGCTTTATCGCTTACGAAGATAAAGGCAGTCCCATGGCAGAGATTGTCATAGGGAAATGAAGTGTTAGAAACTTCATCATGGAAGATCCCAGTACGAGGTTAAGGTGACTAGTCCCCTTCCTCGCTGCCTTTGCCTTCCCTAGTTCGAGCGCACAACTTTGTACCCATTTACAGCTGGTAAACTGGAGTGTTCTACAGCCAGTTTCAGTAGAAAGCAACCTGATCACGTGGTCACTCACTTTCTTTATTTATGTATTAATTTTGTGTAGATGCTAAGAATAGCATCAGTAATTGAATTTGTACTTGATATGATTTGGAAGGATCAAAGTATAGATCAGAAAGGGATGTATAGGAGCGGAATAAACCAGATTATGTTTATTACCGATATGTAATATTAATTCTGTATCATTGAAATGATGTTACTTGCTATGACTGTATAACTTTGACACCTGATGACTGACTAGTCTGACTTATGTGCTAGTCAGTTACACTTAATTGAAATGTTAATAATAATGCTATATCACTGAAATGATGTCCTTACTTACTATGATTGTATAACGGTGACATCTGATGACTGACTGGTCTGACATCTGTGCTAGTCAGCTACAAGTCTAGCCAGATACTAGCCAAGGCTGATATGTTGCAGGTTCCATGAAATAACTCAAACCAGACTGTCCAGTATCAGAAGCCTGTGTCGTTCATCAGAGGCAATCCCACAAAAGTGCAGGACCCCAAAGAGTGAACTTCAACTGGTCATTGGCATCCCTACTGTTGGGCCTACCAAGTCTGATATCAGCAAAGGACAGTTCAGTTTCAGCAGTATCAAGTTGGAAAGATAAGTGTCCTGTTTGACACTGACCACCTATACATGTGAAACAGCCAATAGTTGAAAACAATAAGTAACCATACAGAAACTCAGTCAACTGATGACAGTTATCCTTAAATTCAAAGGACTAATAACAGTGATTTCAGAAACTTTATTATTTAAGATCTTGAAGTCTAAACAGACAATAATAGTAATTGTGTGAATATTTTTATAGATATGTGTATACTCTTTTCCAACTAGTAGAAATAGAATGTTGGTGTAATTATTAAACTATTTTAACTGTACCTGAGGATTTATTCACTTCTTCCATTTTGTGGGTTCAGTGAATGTACATTTTACTTATCCCCTAGAATATAAGTAATCATAAGATAGTCACAGGGAGGAGACACCTTAAATCTTGGTACTACTTCTTACCAACTGGGCCAGGGTTTTCACAGTCTGACTATTTTTATGATAACAATACACCAGTGCTTATTTCTAAGACTGGGTATTAATTGTAAGGTCAGAACTCTTTACTGGCATACTCTTACCTAATAAATAATTTTAAATAACCTCCCGCTACATATATCCAGATTGGGGAATAGGCGAATCTTAATGGGACCTGTTTTCAAACAAGTCAAATATATCCAGATTGGGAAATAGGCAAATCTTAATGGGACATGTTTTCAAATAGTCAAATATATCCAGATTGGGGAATAGGCAAATCTTAATGGGACCTGTTTTCAAACAAGTCAAATATGTCCAGATTGGGGAATAGGCAAATCTTAATGACACCTATTTTCAAACAAGTCAAGTATATCCAGATTGGGGAATAGGCAAATCTTAATGGGACATGTTTTCAAACAAGTGAAGTATATCCAAATTGGAGAATAAGCAAATCTTAATGGGACCTGTTTTCAAGCAAGTGAAGTATATCCAAATTGGAGAATAGGCAAATCTTAATGGGACCTGTTTTCAAACAAGTCAAGTATATCCAGATTGGGGAAAAGGCAAATCTTAATGGGACCTTTTTTCAAAAAAGTCAAATATATCCAGATTGGGGAGTAGGCAAATCTTAATGGGACCTGTTTTCAAACAAGTCAAATATATCCAGATTGGGGAATAGACAAATCTTAATGGGACCTGTTTTCAAATAAGTCAAATATATCCAGATTGGGGAATAGGCAAATCTTAATGGCACCTGTTTTCAAACAAGTCAAGTATATCCAGATTGGGGAATAGGCAAATTTTGATGGGACCTGTTTTCAAACAAATCAAGTATATCCAGATTGGGGAATAGGCAAATCTTAATGGGACATGTTTTCAAACAAGTGAAGTATATCCAAATTGGAGAATAAGCAAATCTTAATGGGACCTGTTTTCAAACAAGTGAAGTATATCCAAATTGGAGAATAGGCAAATCTTAATGGGACCTGTTTTCAAACAAGTCAAGTATATCCAGATTGGGGAAAAGGCAAATCTTAATGGGACCTGTTTTCAAAAAAGTCAAATATATCCAGATTGGGGAGTAGGCAAATCTTAATGGGACCTGTTTTCAAACAAGTCAAATATATCCAGATTGGGGAATAGGCAAATCTTAATGGGACCTGTTTTCAAATAAGTCAAATATATCCAGATTGGGGAATAGGCTAATCTTAATGGCACCTGTTTTCAAACAAGTCAAGTATATCCAGATTGGGGAATAGGCAAATCTTAATGGCATCTGTTTTCAAACAAGTCAAGTATATCCAGATAAAAATTCAACCGTTGAGAAAATTAAGCTGTCTTAATACATTCGTGCAAAAAGACAAGATGACATCGCATCAGACATTCAGAAAACTCATTGTAGAATGATTTCGTGACATTCTCTTCTACTTTGATCCTTAGCCGCCGACTGTCGAAGCAGTCAGTGGACATCACGCCTGGTGGCGTCTTTGTAGGGCAGCAACCAACTGCTGCCACTTCGCTCGGTCGGCAGCTATCCTTCATGCAGTGCCCTAGCTCTGGTTCATTCATTACTGTGATTTCATGAACAGTGTTGTTCAATCACTTTTTTGTTGTTGTTGTTGTTATTGGCGGTTGTGGTATCTCGCTACATACCAGGTACAACATTATCGTGATCGCTTTCATTTGCGCTTCTTAAGGAGCATGGGGCACCAAAGCAGCTGGTTCCCTTGCAGGAATCCCGCTCAAAGCAATAATATATTGTTGCAGTGGTGACTTATGTGACCATTTGTTTTATATGACGAGGTTACCAGCCTCAAGCACAGCCTCATTTGAGTGACCTTGACCGACACGCCTGTAGATATGTACTAGGGTTATTCTTACTTTGACTCCTCAGTTTGTTTCCTTACAGAGGAGTTTTGTCTCGTTTTGGCGAGACGCGTCCCGTTTAACTTAGTCACAATGTCCATTTGGTTATATTACCTCTGAAATTCAAAATAAATAGAAACATTAAGTGCTTATGCAAAGGTGTCACTGAAAATTAAAAGCTAACAAGCAAAACAAGTAATTCAGGTTGAAATAAGGGTAAAACGGTGTACTTGTGACTACAATTCTATTAATGAAGTAGCATTAGGAAAAAAAATTGTAATAAATAATTTGAAATAGCACGAATAAATTATAAGAACATATATGAACGACTGTAGCTAATAAGATGGAGACTGAGATGCAAAGAATGAACCAGAGTTGGGGCACTGTACGAAGGATGGCCGCCGACCGAGCAAAGTGGAATCAATTTGTTGTTGCCCTACAAGACGCCACTATGCGTGATGACCACTGACTGCTTTGACAGTCGGCGGCTAAGGATCAAAGAGGAAAGAAGAAGAAAGTAGCTAATTAGCTACAGTCGTTCATTTATGGGTTGTTGCGCAGAATAGAAGGATTAAAGATGAACGATGTAGAACTGATGGAAACTACCAGGTAAATAAGAATACAACAAGAGATGAAGGGGACAAGACGTTGACGCAGGACAGGCACACATTGAGGTTACCTGTCGAATGCCTTACAAGACAGTCCTTGTTATGAAATTCTGAATTTAACAGAAATAGACGGAGACCATGAATCATGAGCAGAAGGAAAATGTTTGACAAACTTTAAAAGGGCAAGTAAGGCGTGGAATGTATTTGAAGCTCATGACATGTGGTGGGAGGGCTTGGTGTTATCTAATCGAGCTTTTGGTCACAGAGCTGAAAAAAATGATGAGGACTGGAAATGTTTTTGATACGTGAAACTAATAAGTAACGGGCAGTTGTCGAGTGTCGGCAAGGGGGAATACTCTTGTTTTAAAATTAAATTTTTGCTAATCAAAATGCATTTTCACGTGATAGTAATTTCCCATTGACATTTATCACTGTGACCCGTGTATTTCCCGAGGGGTGTCTGAAAAAAAAAATAACAATGAAATAATTGGCCTACTGCACCCTCAGGAATTTTGAACTAGTCTTTTAATATGAGGTTGCTTATAAGGCGGGAAACCTCTTCATGTGAAACCTACAGCTACAGAACCTACAGCTGCAAGAGAACGTGAATGCTTGGTGCTGACTTCCTATAAGTGGACCATTTGTAGTGGTCGCTCCATGCTCCACAAGGAGCCAAAAATAAAGTGACAATAATAATGATGATGATGTTTGGTTGTTATTGACCTTTGTGCATGATTTACTCAATTCTGTTTTATTGACAACTTTTTTTTTTTTAAATTGTTGAGCACCCTTTTTACAAAACCATTATAAAGTGGCAGTCAAAATGTAATGAATGTGACATGAACACACGTCGTTGCATTTCTTTCATTACTGTCTGTACCCTTTTTTTTAAATTTAGTTTAATATCTAGTACTAGCAGTGATACCCGGCGTTGCCCGGTTGGGAAGGGGAAATGGGGGGGGGGAGGTTTCAACTTTTTTCATAATATTTCCACCAGTTAATAAAGACACACAAAAATGGCTATATAGCTGCTAGGGTTTAATAACACACTTTCCGCGGATGAATTTCAGTTTGGTCCGTGCACATAATGGATGGAGTTGTCCTTGTGCAATGAATATAGTTCTTAAAACCATAATCAAACTAAACCAACTTTAATTTTAAAACATAACATTTTTAATTATGCCTTTATGTTTATTATTTCTCAGAAACGGTCCACAGCCTTCAATGGATCATCAAAGGTATTAATAGCCTTCATCAAATAATCAAAGGCATTTTTGGCACTAACAGGTTAAGAAACCGAGACACAGGAAATTAAAAATTCCCATCAATTAGAAACTGTACAGACTACACCAAGGAACAAGCTGTTTTAGGATAAAAGAAAGTTTATTTGAAGAATATAAAACAGGTAGTCCCATAGCAACACCCGTGTGTTGCCGGGGCCCGAAAGGGGAGCAAAGAATAGTAACACTGCACCCTACCACGCATGTCGTAAAAAGCGACTAAGGAGGGTTGGGCATGGGGCTGTTTACCCCATCCCGTAAAAACTTCGCACAGTGGGCTGATCACCTGCTTGCCAACCAATCTGATTACGGAAACAACGATAGATTGTTTGGTCTGTTTCTGTCCCACAAAGACGCCACTAGGCGTGGCGGAAACAGCGATAGATTGATCAATTTGTTGTTGCCCTAAGACGCCACTAGGCGTACTGGCCACATACTGCTTTGCCGGTTGGTGGCTAAGGATGGAAGAAGAAGAAGAAGTCCCATAGCAAATACCACCGTAGAGGAGAAGTGTTAGAGACTTCGCTATACTAGGTCCAGTCTCAAGAGGTGGGGTGTCCAGTTTTCAATTCATTTCCTCGCTATTTTTGCTTTCCCTAGCTCAAGAGCAGCGTCAGTTACCCATTTACAGCTAGGTGCTAGGTAGACTGGAGCGTGTCGCCAGTGTGTTTTGAGCCCGGTACCTTTGCCGCAACAGATCAGTGCTCTAACTACTACAAGGCAATAATATACAGCACTTTCTCTAAAATGTAAGAGATAAGAACAACAGATAATCCCAATTTTATGGTATTTACAGGCATGATAATCATCCGTGACCGTAGAACAAGTTGCGAGAAATGGCAAACCTAGGGAACTGCACGATATAGTCACACAGTATACAACAAAAACATGGCTCTGAACAAAAACAACAACAAAAATTCATAAATGGATGCTTGTGAAGAACAGGAAGATTGAAGTGGCACGAGGATCACTAATTAGGAACTGATGACAAGAACAAGACAAGTCCCAGTGGAACAAGAGATGAGAAGAAGACAAATGAGAAAGATAGGAGACCACATTAAGGAAGCCTGTCGTTATCATGACCAGGCAGTACTTGTTCTTGGAAACCCCAGACTAAGAGAAACAGAGGGAGATCAAAGGTCACATGGAGAAGAGAACTGGAAACAGGCATGAAGGGGATGACGACGACATGGACAGATTTTGAGTTGATGGCACGTGACCAGGAAGATTTGACATAAGTTTGTTGATGGCACGTGACAAGGAAGATTTGACATAAGTTTGTTGATGGCACGTGAGAAGGAAGATTTGACATAAATTTGTTGATGGCACGGGACAAGGAAGATTTGACATAAGTTTGTTGATGGCACGAGATAAGGAAGATTTGACATAAGTTTGTTGATGGCATGTGACAAGGAAGATTTGACATAATTTTGTTGATGGCACGTGACAAGGAAGATTTGACATAAGTTTGTTGATGGCACATGACAAGGAAGATTTGACATAAGTTTGTTGAAGGCGCGGGGCAAGGAAGATTTGACATAAGTTTGTTGAAGGCATGGGAAAAAGAAGATTTGACATACGTTTGTTCAAGGCACGTGATAAGGAAGATTTGACACACGTTTGTAGATGGCACGTGACAAGGAAGATGTGACTTAAGTTTGTTGATGGCATCTGACAAGAAAGATTTGACATACGTTTGTTGATGGCACGTGACAAGGAAGATTTGACATAAGTTTGTTGATAGCATGTGACTAGGAAGATTTGACATAAGTTTGTTGATGGCACGAGATAAGGAAGATTTGACCTAAATTTGTTGATGGCACGTGACAAGGAAGATTTGACATAAGTTTGTTGATGGCACGTGACAATGAAGATTTGACATAAGTTTGTTGAAGGCATGGGACAAGGAAGATTTGACCTAAGTTTGTTGATGGCACGCTGTGGTGGGTTTTGATGTTATGAATTGTTGTTATGTATTATTATTGGATTAAATGAGATCAGCTATGAAGGTCTCTGAATTTAACAAATAGTATTTTAAACTTTCCAGAGTACCTTTCCGCTACCACCCATTTGATCTCATTCAAAATTAATCTATATTATTATATAAAATGACTTTGTGTAGTGTCTAGGGTTATGAATGTGGAGTGTAATGTGCAATAACCAACAAATATACAAACAAATAGTTTATTATCCACAACCACCAACAGTACTACAACAATAACATACCAACGACACTTTAAAAGGCTATCTTATTTAAGACAGTGGTTGAAATTTGTGCAAATAAATTTTGTACAATTTATTATCCTGATTCTAATTTATTTTGAACCAGGACTGACAATCAAAAGTGAAATCAAAAGAATCATTTACAACATTCCAATAACACAGTGGATCTTCTGTCCATACATACAATATTATTATAATATAAGTGTGTGGTTATATTCTTCTACTTTGAGGTAATACTGGTATTAAACCATAGGTTGTTGGTTATAATCACTCCTTTTAAGTTAAGTCTGTTTTCGTTTGTCAATTGTGGAAATATTAATACTAGGCACAGTTTTCTTTAATGTCACTTTCTAGTCTGTTAAGTTCTTTTAGTTGAGCTGCCAGGTACCGAACAAGAACTTATCTTGGCAGGAGAATACAGGTAGAACGTTTCCTCTGCTCGCTTGACAATCTTTTCCACCTTTTGATGGGCAATGGCCACTAGCATGGGCTCGAAGTATACAGATAGAGTCCTGAATCGAGCAGTTCTCAGGCGTTTGGTACTACATTAACGTCAGTACCCAGGACCCTGAAATGTGAAGGTTATGCATCCTTCTTTATACCTAGTATACTATACTATTCCACATTTAAGTACAGGTACATTACAAATAAACGAAAAGGGTCATAGCTTTATACCAACCTATGCCACCATTATCTTTTGATGTGACAATGTGCACCAGTATTCGTCTCCCCTAATAGTTACAACGCCACTGCAATTCCAGCTGTCATCTTTTCCATATAATAGAATAGGTGTTATGCTCCTTGATGACAATAATACATATTTTCTTGTAGTTTTACACCTCTCTGACAGTCTATCACATTGTGGATCAATCTCTAGGCTTTGCCTAATGATTGCTATAGACCCACTCACTTACAGACATATATTATTACATTTATTCAATGAAATACACAGTGAACGATGACTGGCACACTTTCGATCTGCCGTTCTGTCCAGGCTTTTGAGAAATATGGTTTTCACTGCACAAGCCTGATCTCATCGCTACGTGTCAAAATTTTGTTAGAAATGGCGTCCCCAACTAATGCTTTTCCCCAATATCAACTACTCTGGCCAATGATTACCCTTATTTCACTTGTAAACAAAGTCATTCAAAATTACAATTCAATGTTCTACTACGTTACTCGGGTGATATATGTTTAGTACGAGGTCCGCCAATAATATTTCGTCTCACTTCAAATTCCACCCAATCCCCTTCATCGTACCATCTTAGCCTAGCTTTCACATAATTGTTTTCCCAAAAAATATGCGATCCAATCTAAGCAGATATGACTTGACCTGACAGTATCTCTGATCTCTATGTATTGTTTTATCAATATTTGATTATTTAATGGACTATTTAGATAACTAACAACATATTCTTGGTCAGCAAGTCTTCAGGTACACGAATATACGATTTTTATGGGACTATGTGGCTTGTGTAAAGGGTCTATAGTGTCCATACTGTAATGTAAAGTGTGTGGTGTATGGTGTGTTCTCTTTCTTCGGTAAAGCTCCACTATCAATCACTGTAGCATGTTGTTTGTGGTGCCACTACTGTATATGTCCATTGTAGTGTACCGAGTTGTTGAGATCAGGCATGCTCCAGTCTACCCAGCTGTAAATGGGTAACTCACCCTAGTCCTGAGTTGGGGAAGGCAAAGGCAACTGTAAGCAGTAGTTTCCCTCTAAGGCTCCAGGGGAAGCAGGCCCTAAACTTGGTCAATTCAACCGACGCAGGATGGTGTATATATGGAGTAGAAGTGTAGAGTGTGATTAACGCGAATGGTGGACTGTTCGTGTTCTGACCAATCTAAGCACTCATTCACTTGTGTCTACAAGGCACCAATGCAGACTGCTGGAATCTTTGTTTACACAGTTTATTTAGACACACACACTGGGACATAACGAGTAAATCATGGGTATATGTTGACACATCAATTTGCAGGCATACATAGTAGATCCCAAGTCATGACACATTCATAAATAATGGGTAGTACATCAATAGCTTCCAATGTCATGATACATTATGGCCGCATCCCCTATCTGACTAAACGCGTCAGTGAAGGCGGATCGGTAAGTAACTAAAGTTGCTTTATGTTCATAGTTTATATCATATTATGAAACCACGATAAGGGGTTTCTATCAAAATTGAGATCTCCTTGCCACTGTCCGAATAATAAGATACATGCCCGTTCTTTGGACAGTGATTCAAAAATATGATGACAGGAATGTAACATGGCCGCCTTCCTGAGTTGTAGCTCACTCTTACAGGAGGGTATATATAAGCCAAAGTTAATTTGAAATGCATATGAATAATTTCCTAAAGTCTCTCCATACAGTTCTACAGTAATCCAGTTACTTCACGTAGACATAACTGCTGCATGGAAGCCCGTCATCTTCGTCGATACAAACATGACCCTAGCGTTGCGAAGCATAATATTCCAGCTAGGTCTAACCGACATGAGATCATCAAAAATAGGGTCTGGCATTACCTGGAGTCCGAATCATACATGATACCGTACATTAGGAGAGTCTCTAACACAATACTCTAGTAGAGACACAATCTCCTACAGAAGAAATCACTTCATAGATCATTTTTACTTAAGAATGTACCAGCCCTTGAAAATGCGTAACCCGCCATTGTACGGTACATCGGAACTCATCACGACTTGTCAAGACAACTCATACTTCCGCTAGAGAGGCGTAACAAGAATATAGTCCTGCCTACCCGTCCAAAATATACAATATAGGACTGATTCTACTTGTACTAATAATATGTAATACATATGAATTCAGACCATAAACATAATAAGCAAATTAATCTATTTTCTGGCCCTAACAAATAAGTACGGACATGATAGCAATATCCATGCGCCGGATCAATATCAAGAACGATTACTCCTATAATCAAAAGTGTGAATCAATCATGAATTATCTAGCTTTACCATAGACAGCATTTTCATACACAAATGAATGAATGTCTATATCTTTTCCATATTAAATAGCCATATCGATTTTTGTAATATGTGCGTCAAAATATGCACGCAACAGCTTGGTTCAAAATTCTATCATTTTTCCATGTTAGTTTCAAGCTAAATACGAGAGCTTATGTCATTCGCAATAAGAGCTAAACGTGTTTCCATGGCCGTAGTGTCCACATTTCTAACTTTTTCATCATATTGGGGAAACGCGTCTAGGGCAAAGCGTGCAAGTCGGTTGTAGTGTTAGAACCAATTTGAGACGTGATTTGCGTGTTTTATCTAGCCTTGCCTCTCCTTTCCCCAAATGCAGTTAGGCAAATATTTCTTAGAACTAGGAAAAGTGGGGCGTTTATGTCAAGGACGAATTTGAAAAATAGGGTACCGTTTTGCGCGGCTTATGCGTTAGCAAATAATAAGCTGAAGGCGTAGGCGACAACCTACGATTCTTGCCGAAAATTTTTAGTACTATCTTATCTTTGACTTTAGGCACTATACTGTTATAATCTAATTTAGATATTGTATTTAGAAGTTCACCACACATCTCCCCACTTAGAACAGACTATCATATGTCAGTTCCTACTTTTAAATACACATAGACAAATTTACTATCTACGCCTGGTGACTACTCTGATGTTCGTCGTACGGATGTCTGCTTAAAAAATCAGCGCCAACATTGGTTTTGCCGGGAATGTATTCTATGGTAAACTGGTATGGCTGTAAGAGCAACGACCAGCGTAATAATCTAGCATTTTCATGCCATGCTTGTGACAGACACACAAGTGGTTTATGATCTGTTTGGATCTTAAATGATTTACCATAAAGATAAATCTGGAACATCTTTATAGCCCATATGACCGCCAAACATTCTTTTTCACTTGTTGAATATCCCCGTTCTGCTGTGTTCAACTTACGGCTAGCATAAGCAACTGGGTTTAATTCCCCATCAAGTGAATTTGACTTTTGTAATAGAGCTGCACCCAAACCTATATTACTAGCATCCGTTCTCACAATGAACTCTTGACTCAAGTCAGGTAATTTCAAAATGGGCTGCTTGTGAGCTTTTCCTTTAACTCTTGGTAGGCTAATTCACACTGCGCTGTCCAAATAATTATATCAGGATTTCCTTTGCGCGTTAAATCAGTCAATGGAGCACATATGGAGTTAAAGCTTTTAATATACTTTTGGTAGAAACCACATAATGAGACACAGGATCGCACATCTTTTTTTGTCTGTGATCTTGTTGCTTTTTTCAACTTCTCCAGGTTCTTGGGGTCAGGGGTCATGTTTCCCTGATGTACTGTGTGTCCCAAGAATTCCAGCTCTTTATATCCAACACAGCATTTCGTCGGTCTAGCTGTCAAATTGGTCTCTCTCAGTCGATTAAACAACATATTCAGAGAGTTAATGTGTTCCTCAAATGTTTCTGTGGCTATACGAATATCATCCATGAAGTTGGTGATGCATGGATTATTCAGGGGATCCAGTAACTTTCTCATCATCCTCGAAAACACACTCGGTGCATTTTTCAGCCCGAATGGCAACATGTTAAATTCATAATGTCCTTCCGAGGTGCTAAAGGCTAAATAAGGTCTGACTTCCTGCTTTACTGGAATCTGATAGTAGCCTTTGCTCAGATCCACTTTAGAGAAATATTTAGCTTTATTCAGCCTGGCAAACAGCTGATTTGTATCAGGTAATGGATCCACCTGACCTTCTGTGACAGCATTCAGTTTCCTGTAATATATACACAGTCTGTGTTCTCCAGAGGGGTTTTCTCAACAGAACCACACTGGAACTGTAAGGAGATTCACTGTGCGAGATAATCCCTTCTCTCAACAGATAATCTATTTACTCCTTCAAAGCTTTTTCTTTAGCGAACGGGATCCAATAGGCTCTCATACAGATTGGTAATGGGTCTATGAGTTTCATATCATATTCTAATAAATGGGTATGCCCCGGTCTGTCCGTTAACACATCTGTATGATTATCCAGAACCTGTTGAACTCTCTCCCTCTGATTTTTCGTTAAGTGCGTACTGATTTTTACCTGTGCATCGGTCTCACAAGGGTGTAACGGATATTCATGAGAGGTGAGTGGTTCCTTTTTCATCTCCATTGCAACAGACAAGGTCAGTAGGTGTGTCTGTTCCTGGTTTTCTCTGTCCAGATATTTCTTCAGGAGATTCACATGATAGTTTCCCTTTCTTATCTATCTTATAATTTGTTCTAGACACCTTCTCTAGAACTGTATATGGACCTTGCCATCCAATTTGCAATTTATTCTGGCTGCCGGGCAGTAGAAGGAGCACCTTCTCTCCCACAGCTAATTCTCGATCCTTCGCTTTCTTATTGTAATAGGCAGCATGCTTTTTCCTGGCTTGTCTCAAATTTTCATTGGCAAGTTTCCAGCCAGTTTTAAGACTAGTGGTCAGCTCGTTCACATATTGATATGATGAGGTAATATTTTCTTCTGCCTTTTCATCGGTCCAGGTCCTTAACAAGGCTTCCAATGGACCTGTTATTGGCCTTCCAAATAACAATGTTGCCCGGGCCATACTGGTTGAACTATGGGGTACCTCCCGATAGGCAAACAGGGCGGCGGGAAGGTACTGGTCCCATGTATCTGGTTTTTCATGTGCCAACTTTCTCAGGATCGACATGAGTGTCCCGTTAAATCTTTCCACTTGGCCATTTCCTTGAGGATGATACGGGCTACAATGAAAGTATTTGGCTTGAAAGATCCTGAATACTTCTTCTGTTAGTTTCCCCTTGAACTGAGAGCCATTATCAGTAAAGATTTGATTGGGAAAACCTAACATGGTGAAGATTGTGAGTAATGCCTCTGCCACATGCTTCGAATCAATTGATGACAGGGCTACCGCCTCTCCCCACATAGAACAAGTGTCCACCAGAGTCAGAATGTAACTGTTCCTCGTCACCTTCTCATCTAATTCAGTGTTTCGATTACATATATCTTCGCTGGGTAAAATATATTCTGAATCTGAACTGTCATCATCCCTCGATAACTGATCATCCTCATGTTCAATCCAAGAAAAAATAAGTTGTGCTGCTTGTAAAGCCGATAACCTTTGCTTACAATCGTTTGAAGATGAAGCCATTTTGGATTTAAAAAAAATTTGTTTACGGTCAACAGCCGAACAACAAAGGTACTAAAATCTAACGTAATGACGAATACAAATATACCACGCTGAAAATGTAAACAGATTGAATCGAGGAAGTGACTTTATAAATATTGGATTGGATAAAACATCGACAATTGTTCATTAAACTTTGCCGATAGAGGCTTACTTTCTAACGCCACTTCAACTGGCAAGACGTATTTTTGGTAAAAAACTCGCGCCACTTCAACTGGCGAGCCATATTGTGTTAAAAATAAATAAATCAATCAATAAATACAACACAAAAGCTTTCATTCACATAACTTTCTCTTGCATTCAAGATGTTTTCTAATGCACAAATCTAGATGTGATGCCTAGTCAGCAAGCACACGGCCAATGATGTCAGGAGTTATGGTGTTACATGAGTCAAAAAGCGATATATACGATTACCGTCGTGGAAAATACAGATTTTTCGAGAGACAAGATAATATTCCCCATAGACTCCCTATGAGTCATTATTGCTATCAGAACAAAATAAAAACAACGAATTCGACAGCCTGGCAGAAGCACTAATAGAAACCAGCTAGCTTTACATTCAAAACAGTAAAAGTGCAGAGGATTCTTGCCCACTGCAAGATATATGGAAATGAGATGGCAGATAGACTTGCAAAAGAAAGGGAAAGAAAAATCCAAATTGAAAACAGGGAAACATATGAAGCGATCATATCAATAATAAAAACAAATAACTTTAATTAAAAATGGCATTTGGAACACATCTATAGAGTCCCATACTACCAAGACTATATAAAGTGATAATTTTTAGACTAAGAACCGGCTATTGTAGACTCACATACTATCTTTTCAACAAACTGACAATCGGGCAGACAGATATGTGTCGAAAACTGTAGAACAGAGGTCCCTAAAGTGATCGATATCTACCCCGAAAGGTCGAAATCGACCACCAAGGGGTTAAAAAACCACACTCGATCGGGGGTCGATTGCATTTTTTATTTCGAAAGTTGACAATCATATAAGAAATAAAAATGCCTGCTGTGACTAAACTTTACATCTGGAAGTGGTCTTGTGGGCTGTTAGATGTTTGTTTAAAATCTAGCTGTAAATCATCTAGGAAAATTAATGAAAGACTTTCAATTACGTTTCGAGCACCTGGAGAAAATGCTAGTGCCTGACTGAATTGTTACGGTTAATGTACGAGTAGAAATAGAAAATGTAGTCAATGAATTTATCTACAAGATGAACTCATTGATATGTGTATGGGTCTCGCAAGATAAATCATTGTTTTAAAAAAGCCTCATTGATTATCGGAGCAATCGAAATACTGCTATAAAATACCCCAAGCTTACAGCAGATGAGTCGTTTCTACCTACATTCCAAAGTTCATACATGGTTGATGCTGGTTTTAGTCAAGCAAATGCAGTTTTAGTCAAGCAAAGGAACCGACTGAACATGGAAGAGCGTGATGACTTACGACTAAAACGTCCGATAGACAGAGTGGTTAGAGCACTGGTGCCTGGCTCGATTCACGGTATCGACACGCTTCAGTCTACCCAGCTGTAAATGGATACCTGGACTTTACACTTGAGTATGGAAGGAAAAGGCAGGGAGGAAAGGAACTGGTCACCGCACGTCTCGACGCTGGATCTAGTATGGTGATGTCTCTAACACTTCACACCCCTACAGCAGTATCTGCTATGTGACTACCTTTACCTTTTCACGAATAAGACTCACCAATCTCCTACCAGTAATTAATTGTTTGTTGAGTGCCTATGCTTCTTACTTCTTTGTTTGCTTCTCTGTACACTTCAAACAAGTAAGAAGAAACATCAAAAGAGACAAGATGAAGTATATTGAAGAGTTGGCAAGGGAAGCAGAGGACGCTGCAGCCAAATGAAATATGAGAGACCTGTACAACAACACAAAGAAGCTAACAGGGAAATATAAGCAAGCAAATGGTCTCATAAAAGATAAGAACGGAAAATTGCTTAGTAATATACAAGAACAAATGAAGAGATGGACAGAACATTTTGAGGAACTTCTCAATAGACCAGCTCCAACTAATCCCCCAGCAATCCAGCCAGCATAAGAGGAGCTACAAATCAGCTGTGAACGACCAAGTAGAGAAGAAATAAAGCCATAAAGCTTCTGAAAAATGGAACTGCGACTGGTCCAGGTGGCATTCCAGCAGAGGCCATCAAAACAGATATTGATACTTCTACAGAGATATTATACAAACTACTTGGCAAGGTCTGGGAGAGAGAGGAAATACCAGCAGAATGGAAGGAAGGTTATCTGGTCAAGTTGCCTAAGAAGGGAAATTTACAAGAGTGCACAAATTATACAGGAATAATGTTACTATCAGTGCCAGGAAAAATATTACAGAATCATCCTTGAGAGATTAAGAGAGTCCATAGACAAGCAACTGAGAGATGAACAAGCAGGTTTTCGACAAAACAGATCCTGTACAGACCAGATAACCACATTGAGAATAATAGATAAACAAAGTCTGGAATGGAATTCACCGCTTTACATCTGATTCGTGGACTACGAAAAGGCATCTGACAGTGTAGACAGATAATCACTTTGGAAACTGATGAGGCATTATAGAGTTCCCATGAAGATCATTAAGGAAGACGTATGAAGACATGACATGCAGAGTTCTTCATGAAGGACAACTTACAGAACCGTTTAGGATAAGAACGGGAGTGAGACAGGGATGCCTCTTGTCTCCGTTTCTTTTCTTACTAGCAAAATATTGGGTTATGAAAACATCGACATCACACAAGAGAAATGGAATCCCGTGGAATCTGACTAAACAGCTTGATGATCTGGATTTTGCAGATGACTTGGCTCTTCTGTCCTATAAACATAATCAGATGCAAGAGAAAATGAAAATTCTTGATGAGAGGTCACAGCAAGTGGGCCTGAAAATACACAGGGAAAAGACAAAGATTATGAGAATAAATACAAGAAATGATAACAAGAGTAAACTTGAAGAAACACCACTAAAGAATGTAGAATCGTACACATATCTTGGTATTACTTTAGACAAAGATGGAGTGACAGACAGTGATATCAAAATAAGAATACAAAAAGCGAGATGAGCTTTCATTGCATTAGGAAACATACGGAGAACAAGAGAAATCAAGTCCAACACGAAAATAAGAATCTTCACCTCAAATGTGAAGTCAGTCCTATTGTATGGCTCTGAGACACGGAGAGCAACAAAAACAACAAATAAAAAGCTACAGACTTTTATAAACGGGTGCTTGCATAGAATAGAAGGACTGAAATGGTATGACAAAGTCACAAATGTGGAATTGATGACAAGAACTAGACAAGTGCCAGTGGAACAAGAGCTGAGAAGAAGACGCTGGCGATGGAAAGGACACACATTGAGGAAACCTGTTGATAGCATTACAAGGCAGTCCTTGTTCTGGAATCCACAGGGAAAGAGAGACAGAGGTAGACCAAAAAAACACATGGAGAAGAGAACTGGTTACAGAGGTGAAAATGATGAGGAGAACATGAAAAGAACTTGAGCGGATGGCACGGGATAGGAAGACTTGGCATGTGTTTGTTGAAGGCATATGCTCCTCAAGGAGCTAAAGGGTATTGATTGATGATTGATTGATAATTGATTGATGATTGATTGATGATTGATTGATGATTGATTGAAAGCCTATGCTTCTTGGGGAGCAAAAGGGTATTGATTGAATTTCCTACCAGATATACGAGTAGATGCAATAGTTAATGATAATCAGTCATAAACTGTTCAATAAAAAGCTAATGTTAATTTATTGTGTCTCTATAATCGCTTCTTTAATTTACTTTTTAAATTTTTTTTGTATGGGGGTCGATTAAGAATCAAGGATTCCTTGGAGGGGTTTGGACTCAAACAAGTTTGGGGACACCCTGCATTAGAATATATCCTCCAAAACTGTCGGCTCCATGAGAGGAGTAGAATGGTATCGTAGTCTTCCCCAACCCAGAAGAGGGAGAAACGGTATGGTGACGAGAGAAACCTGAGACGAACTGGTAGCTTTATAAGAGTGATAGATGTGGTTATTTGAGAGCGAACGACGAAGAAGAAGACGAGGGAAAAGCGCTATGAACCCACACGTATAGGACACCAGATATAATTTCGGGAGATTGTCAGGAATGCCTCCATTACTGTAAGTGTAATGCTGGCATTTTAAAAATATTTTTATTACTGAAATATTTCAGTCTTTCAGTTCTCCTCAATTGTCTGCCCACTTTCATGGGAAGTTAAACAGTAAGTATAAACTTAAAAAGTACCACTGCCTTATCGGGTATGTCGTAAAAGGTAATTAAAATGAGATTGTGCATGGGGATGGCAACCTCATCATGTTAAAAAATTGTTTCAGAAACAACTGCTGCAAGAGTTCATGCTTTTGTGTAGGCTTCTTCAGTTTGCGCTTTCTTGAAGGATTCGTCAAGGGGCTATCTGCGACGGTGGCCTCCATAATTCATATAAAGCAAAAAAGAGATCTGCCATCAATGGTACCTATACCTTGTAGCGGTATGGCAGCTTGCGTACCCTGACAATCCCCAGAGCTATGCCAGTGGGAGTTTTACTCCTGGTAGGTTCAACCAAGCTGGACTGGTCTGTGCGGGTAGGGGTCAGACAAAAGCTGGTACCCTGGTCCTCCAGGTTGGGGGTTTTAGCATAGGGCTGACACCCCTGTCTATGAAAAAAAAAACAATGAAGTTACGGAAACAACAATAAATGAACAAACTTTGCTGCGGGATGGACATTCGGAGTCTGTGGCTCGTATGACTGTCAGTGGTGAAAGCCGAAAGGAAGCCACTGACATGAAAACGGATGTCCTGACCGCAAAACAGGATACAAGAATAGGATTTTGGAATGTCAGGACAATGAACGAGACAGGTAAACTAAGACAGGTCATGGCAGAAATGAGAAACTATAGGTTACACATCCTAGGGATAAGTGAGAGCAGATGGACAGGGGCAGGAAAAGTTAAAACAGCAACAGGAGAAATAGTACTTTACTCTGGAAGAGAGGATGGACAGCACAATGAAGGCGTAGCCATTATTCTACAGAAAGGGATAGAAAGGACATTACTGGAATGGAAACCCATCAACAACAGACTGATAAGATTAAGATTGAGAGGGAGATCCACCAACACTACAATAATACAATGCTACGCACCAACGAATGATAGCGACGAGGAGGTCAAGGATGAATTCTATCAACAACTGCAGAAAGAAATGGAAGACACACCTAGATATGATCTCGTTATAGTAATGGGAGACCTCAATGCGAAAGTTGGTACACACAATACATATAATGAAAGAACAATGGGGAAATGCGGCAGCGGAATAGCAAACGAAAATGGGAATAAACTAATAAGTTTCTGTAGCATTAACAACCTGGTCATTGGAGGAACACCTTTCCCACATAAAGAAATTCACAAATTAACAAGGGAATCACCAAATGGTCGGGACAGAAACCAGATAGACCACATCATGGTTAACGGTAGATGGAGACATGCATTACAAGATGTGAAGGTAAGAAGAGGTGCAGATGTGGGAAGTGATCATCATTTAGTAGTAGCAAAACTGAAAGTGAAACTAAGAAGGGCTAGACCAACTGTAACTACACAGAAAAGGTTTGACACCAGCAAATTGAAGGACCCCCTTACCAGAAAGGCTTTTGTGGCCGACATTAAGAAACGATATCAATTTGCCAAAAGCCAGTAAAAAACATTGACTGATGATATAGACCAGAATTTCAATACCATTATAACAATATATAAGGAAAGCAGCAAATCATGCTTGGGATTCCAGGAAAGGAAGAAGCAAGACTGGATAACACCAAAAACACTAAACACTATAAAGATGAGAAAGGAAATGAAAAGAAAGAAAACAGAAGCGAAGTCCCCCAGGTTAAAGCAACTATATAGCGAACAGTACAGTCAGCTGGACAAGGACGTTAAACGCCAAACCCGAGCCAACAAAAGGAATTTCCTAGACGATCTTGCAAGACAGGCAGAGGAGGCAGCACTGAGAAATGAACAAAGCACAGTATACAAAATAACTAAATTCATCAGCGGAAAGCGAGGTGCAAACAGTATTACATTAGTAAGAGATAAGCAAGGTAATCTCATCACGACAGCAGAGGGACAGGAAACAAGATGGGCAGAGCACTTCAGAGAAACTCTGAACAAGGAACCACCAGAGACACAATTGAATGTTCCTGAGGCTGAAAACGATCTAGATGTAAATACAGACATTCCACGAAAAGAAGAAATCATCACAGCAATCAAAGGGTTAAAGAACGGCAAAGCTCCGGGCCATGATAACTTAATGCAGAGCTATTTAAGACAGACCCTGAGCTAGCAGCAGAACTATTAGAACCACTATTTGCACAAGTCTGGAAAACGGGGACAACACCATCAGAGTGGAACAAAGGAATAATTGTCAAATTGCCCAAGAAGGGAGATCTTGCAGACTGCAATAATTGGAGAGGAATCACTCTTCTCTCAGTTCCCAGCAAAATACTAGGCAGGATAATTATACAGAGAATTTCAAAGGCAGTAGACCACAAACTGAGGAAAGAACAAGCAGGATTTAGAAAGAACAGAAGATGTGTAGATCATATATTCACTCTCAGGAACATTATAGAGCAGTGCACAGAATGGCAACGACAGCTTTACATAAATTTCGTTGATTTTGAAAAGGCTTTTGACAGCATACATAGGGACAGTTTATGGAAAATACTAAGGGCTTATGGAATTCCAAGCTGCATAGTGTCAATCATAAAAAGTCTCTATGCCAACTTTACGTGTAGTGTTGGGCAGAGCAACCTAACCTTCGAGGTGAAGACAGGAGTACGACAGGGATGCCCCTTATCAACCACTCTATTTTTAACAGTCATAGACTGGGTGATGCGCCAGACAACATAGGGCAGTCCAAGAGGAATAAGATGGACTACATTTTCTACATTGGAAGATCTGGAATATGCAGATGACATTGCACTACTAGCACATTCACATCAACACATCCAGGAAAAAACGGATAGACTTAATAAGTTTAGCCAGCAGGTGGGCTTGAACATCAATTTAAAGAATTCTGAGGTCATGACGCTCAATGTGAGCAACACTGAGCCCATATCAGTAAAGAATCAGCAACTAGTACAGACAGATACCTTCACATACCTAGGAAGCATAGTAACACCAGACGGTGGGGCAGGCAAAGACATCAACATCAGAATGAATAAGGCAAGAACAGCCTTCTTTAGCCTAAACAACATCTGGAAGTCCTCCCAATACAGCACAAGCACAAAATTAAGATTATATCAGAGCTGTGTGCTTTCTGTGCTTCTCTATGGTGCGGAATGCTGGAGAGTTACAGAGAAGGAAATGTCGAAATTGTCCTCTTTTCACACAACATGCCTAAGAAAAATTCACCGAATCTTTTGGCCGAATACCATCACCAACCAAGATCTTCTTACTCGTAGCAAGCAAGAGGACATGCACACCATCATGGCTGGCAGACGCTGGAGCTGGGTTGGTCATGTCCTCAGAAGAGACCCCGATGCCATCACAAGAACAGCTATGCTTTGGACCCCTGAAGGAAAACGAAAGAGAGGCCGACCAAAAACAACCTGGCGGAGGACTGTGGAGGCTGAGATGCAAAGAATGAACCAGAGTTGGGGCACTGTACGAAGGATGGCCACCGACCGAGCAAAGTGGAATCAATTTGTTGTTGCCCTACAAGACGCCACTAGGCGTGATGGCCATTGACTGCTTTGACGGTCGGTGGTTAAGGATCTAAGAAGAAGAAGAAAAAAAAAAGAGATGATGATGATGAAAAGTTCTTATCTTGAGTACTTCTGATCTGTCAGCGCCATCAACTTTATTGCTGAATACCCTCTATCTTTCTAATACGCTAGCCTTCACACTATTTGTCCTTGTTTCGCCCAGCTATAAACACTGAGTGTCACAGTGTTGTAAAAATGTATTTTTGAACAATTGTAGTTAAGTAATTTGACAGTGACAAAGCAGCTGACGATTACAGCTCACAGATTAATGCCTCACTAAACAACTAATAAATATAGCCAGGCAAGCCCTTTACTATACCCCCGGAGAAGAGAAGAGTAGGGACGCCAAAGTACAATGGAATATGAAGCCAAAGTACAATGGAATATGAAACCAAAGTACAATGGAATATGAAGCCAAAGTACAATGGAATATGAAGCCAAAGTACAAAGGAATATGAAGCCAAAGTACAATGGAATATGAAGCCAAAGTACAATGGAATATGAAGCCAAAGTACAATGGAATATGAAGCCAAAGTACAATGGAATATGAAGCCAATGGAATATGAAGCCAAAGTTAAAGGAATATGAAGCCAAATTACAATGGAATATGACGCCAAGGTACAATGGAATATGAAGCCAAAGTACAATGGAATATGAAGTCAAAGTAACAGGGATATTGCCGACAGAGCTAAATATAAAAACACACATTGATATCCACGGAGAACAAAATCTGCAGCCTTTGTTCTAAATGAGAAACATGAACTGGGTGTTTTAAAGGGGAACGAAAGTAAAGAACATTGCTAACAAACAAACAAAAAAAAAACAAAAAAACAAAAAAAAAAAAAGTCTAAAGAGATGGGAAAATAACAACGAAAAAAAAAAAAACTAATGGAGGAAGAATAAATGGGGGAAGAAATTCTACATGAGTCCATTTAGTTCTTCTTTTTGGATCCTTAGTTCCTGACTGACAAAGCAGTCAGCGGCCATCACGCCTAGTGGTGTCTTTTAGGGCAGCAACAAACCGTCTCAACTTTGCTATGTCCATGGCAATCCTTCGTGCAGTGTCCAAGCTCTGGTTCATGCTCTGTTGGTGGCTATCCTTCGTTCAGTGTCCCAGCTCTTGTTCATGCTCTGTTGGTGGCAATCCTTCGTGCAGTGTCCCAGCTCTGGTTCATGCTCTGTTGGTGGCTATCCTTCGTTCAGTGTCCCAGCTCTGGTTCATGCTCTGTTGGTGGCTATCCTTCATTCAGTGTTCCAGCTCTGGTTCATGCTCTGTTGGTGGCTATCCTTCGTGCAGTGTCCCAGCTCTGGTTCATGCTCTGTTGGTGGCTATCCTTTGTTCAGTGTCCCAGCTCTGGTTCATGCTCTGTTGGTGGCTATCCTTCGTGCAGTGTCCCAGCTCTGGTTCATGCTCTGTTGATGGCTATCCTTCGTGTAGTGTCCCAGCTCTGGTTCATGCTCTGTTCGTGCCTATCTTTCGAGCAGTGTCCCAGCTCTGGTTCACGCTCTACATTTCGGCTTTCACGGTTTCCTGCAATTTGTTTTTCGTCTGCCTCTCTTTCGCCTTCCTTTTGAAGTCCATAACATAGCAGTTCTTGTGATGGCATCGGGGTATCTTCTGAGGACATGGTCAACCACGTTCCAGCGTCTGCACCCAATGATGGCGTTCAGATCTTTTAGTTTGCTCCGGGTGAGCAGCTATTTGTTGGTGATGGTGTTCAGCCAAAAGATTCGAAGAATTGTCCTTAGGCAAGTATTGTTGAGGTGGGCTTGAATATCAATTTAAATAAGTCTGAGGTCATAACGCTCAATGTGAGCAACCCTGAGCCCATATCAGTAAGGAATCAGCAGTTGGTACAGACAGATACCTTCACATACCTAGGAAGCATAGTAACACCAGACGGCGGGGCAGGCAGAGACATCAATGTCAGAATGAATAAAGCAAGAACAGCCTTCTTTCGCCTAAACAACATCTGGAAGTCCTCCCAATACAGCACAAGCACAAAATTAAGATTATATCAGAGCTGTGTGCTTTCTGTGCTTCTCTATGGTGCGGAATGCTGGAGAGTTACAGAGAAGGAAATGTCGAAATTGTCCTCTTTTCACACAACATGCCTAAGAAAAATTTACCGAATCTTTTAGCCAAATACCATCACTAACCAAGATCTGCTTACTCGTAGCAAGCAAGAGGACATGCACACCATCATAGCTGGCAGACGCTGGAGCTGGGTTGGTCATGTCCTCAGAAGAGACCCCGATGCCATCACAAGAACAGCTATGCTTTTGACCCCTGAAGGAAAACGAAAGAGAGGCCGACCAAAAACAACCTGGCGGAGGACTGTGGAGGCTGAGATGCAAAGAATGAACCAGAGTTGGGGCACTGTACGAAGGATGGCCACCGACCGAGCAAAGTGGAATCAATTTGTTGTTGCCCTACAAGACGCCACTAGGCGTGATGGCCACTGACTGCTTTGACGGTCGGCGGCTAAGGATCAAAGAAGAAGAAGAAGTATTGTTGAATGAGGACAAATTGAACATTTCATTGTCTGTTACTCCCCAGCACTCTGCACAATACAGAAGTACAGGAAGTACGCAAATCTCTTATAATCTTATCATGATGTTTGTTTTGTACTGAGAAGATTTCTAGATTTTATTTAGATTTTAGTTTAGTTATTGCTGTTATTTCAGTTTTTCTTTCTTTGCGTCTGATGCTTTAAAAAAAATTAAGAAAGATAAACGAAGACAGGAAGAGAAAATTAAACGCCTTTTATGTCCCTATAAAACATTTAGTTAATGTACAAAATATGTATGTTACATTTGCCATACTATTTATAGATCTGTTTATGTGGCATAAGTCCACACCATCTTTCACACGTCTCGTGAAATTCCGGGGGGGGGGGGGGGGGGGGGGGGGGGGGGGAATGGGGTCTCTGAAAAGATAAAATTAAAGTATACGACTAATCCACTCTCAGGCATGTCCTATTAATGTGAGGCATGTCGACTAATACGAGGTTTTCAACATCTCTATACTAGATCCAACTTTGTGCCTTTACAATTTAGTGACAGAAAAGAAAAATGATACAGCCGTGTCGTAAAAGTGGGGCCTTATCAGCATATTGCTCTAGCTATCAAACAGATGATCTTGCTACAAGAACAGGGGACGCACGAGACGAAGGTGGATAAAACTATTTTTAAGACATCCTGAAGAAAAAAAGACATACGGTGCTGCTACCTCGCACACAAACTGCTGCTCCCCATGTCGTAACACTTAACAGCACAAGTAGATATTAAAAATGAAATTAAATAAAGAAATTAGTATTAGACAAACAAATATATTCAGACAAGTTCTTATATTTTATTAGCTTGCCACTTCTGAACTATGGATATAACTTTCTTCTGATCATTTCTGTAATCTCTCAATCATATTCCCCTCCACCAGCCCTACACTTCATGAACATTAAAGGTGTCAGCGGAACTGTAATAGCATTGATTTAAAACTTATTTGCCAAAATAAATTCTTTGACAGACAATGATTAATTTAGCTTATTCATTCTTATCTGTAAACGCCGGGACTGCTTATCAAAATAACTCTGATGCGGTTACTTGAAACAGCAATTCACTTGTTTTCTCTGTCCCATCTGGCGGCCGGTACGAACTGAGCATATCAGTAAGACAATAGAAGAATGGTGGAAGCCAGGAGAAAAGTATAATAGGCAGTTCTCCTGGACCACATTTGACAACTTCAAAATGGGACTCTGAGATCTTTGGTGTTGTAGCCGACAAAGGTATCTCGGAAGAGTAGAGAAATTCGTTAACAAAGACTTCAAAAATTTTATTTTATGTTGCTGACAGACATAGAAGTACAGACGAAACATATATAGTGTCATGTGATTTGTAAAAGATTGACCGTGTTTCAAGTCTGCCCTTGAACTGGACACTTTTTTTTTACTTATTACTAATAGTAAAAAAGAGGGTGGGTGAGAGGGGGTTGGAAGAGTTCGTTCCTGCTGTGTAACATTACTTATATATGTGCTATTTTTACTTGTCTCCTGTTTTTGTGAGCTGAAGGCCTTCTCACAAATAGCCAAGACTTTTATATAAGAAAATGGGCTGATTTCCTTAAGATTGGGCCCTAAACTCTTAATAAACAACGTACATTCATTTTCTCGTTCAGTAGTGCATTTCTTCTGTCCAAGACACGGTCAATCTTGTCTTTGAATCCATCATTTAGAATGTTACTTCAGTCGGTTTTTTTTTTTTCATTCTTTACCCTTTAATCTCATCTTTATTTATATCTTGTTAACGCATTTTTTGTTTCTTTGTTTGGGACCCCAAGATGCAGCAATAGTGAATGCAGTCAGCGACTCATAGCTTGACTGCCTGCGTCAGGACCAGCGAACCAGAGCTGGTCAAGACCGTGCTCCACCTCCACGTGGTGGTTCTGGAAACAGTCTGCAGCAGTGCAGGCTGGCTGAGCGAGCATGGATCGAAATGGGAAGGCAAACCCGGTCCTTAAAAAATGCCGTGCAGAAGTCGGATGTGTCGACCGAAAGGTGCAGATATCACAGCTTAGGCGCAAACGGACACAACGCAACCACCGTCCTTTTCAGGACGAACGAAGAAGAAGAAGAAGAAGTTTCTTTGTTGAGATTCTTTGGGTAGATTTTTTTGCTCTTTTTTGTTCTGTTGGTAATGTTTATAAGGTGTTAATTTTTCGTATTTTTGTGTTGTGTCTTTTTTCTCTTAGTCTATCCAATGTCTGATTCTGGTCTTCTTTTTGTGCTGGCTAAGGAAGGATAAACCCCGAAATGTCCAGTACTGTATTGTATCGCACTGAACTGTAAAACTGACTCAAAACCAATTGTTTACCATTTTTTTAAAATGGTTACTATCTGACGTGTGCATTTACTGGTAACTCCAGGCTATCATTACAGCAATGTCAAACTATCAAGTCAGGACTTGACGTCAGTAATTCAGTAGTAGCTACAGTTTTTCAGCCACAAACGCACCATCAATCACGTTTTACTTTATAACGTCCTCGTTCATTCCATTATAATTGATGCTGCATTAACATAAATCTGCCCCGTGTGGTTCTAGGGGTTTCTGGAGCGTCAAAGAAAGAATATGTCGACAGTCTGTCAAGCATGTCGTACAAGTCAGCTAATATAGGTGTCAGCTAATACAGCAAGTGGCTGGCAACCTCAACATGCAAAACAAATTGCTATGAAAATCATCGATGCAAGAATATTTTCATGTTTTGTGCAGGAATCATGCAAAGAGACCAGCTACAGTAGCGACTCCATGCTCCATAAGAAGTGAAAAGGAAAATGATTGAATGATTGAACATGATTTCTCTGTAGCCTACATAGCTCAAATTACTCTGTAAGCTGACAGAAGATATCAAGGAGGAGCGTTGTCCAGGTAACCGATGTCTTATTCTTTCATTGCTTATTTTTCTCTGCAGCTCCCTTAGGAACATAGGCTTTCAACAATTTCAAGCCAAAGCTTCCAGTCTTGTACTGTCCACTCAAGATTTTGTTTATTCTTCGTTGTCCCTGTTATTTCCGACTCCATTTCTCTTCACGTTGATGGGTAAAATGCATGTGAGAATAAATGAAATCATATAAAAGACGAGAAAGGAAGGGCAGAATGTCAGACGGGCCTGCGTGCCCAATTTTCAACCCTTTGAAAATAAATTTCGTTCGTTCGTTCTCCAAGCGTTTCTTGGTCTTCCTCTTCCTCTCTTACTCTGGGGTTCCAAATTAGTGACTGTCTTGTAATGCTATCAACATCAACAAGTTTCCTCAGTCCGCTTACATCGCAAGCGTCTACTTTCTCATCTCTTGTTTCACTGGCACTTGTCTAGTATTTGTCAGTTGGTCCATACAGGTGATACCACTTCAATCTATCTATTATCCTCAAGCACCCAAATTATTAATGATGCACCTTCGTGGTGGATAATTTTGTTTTTTTTCTATGTGTCTGAACCATTCAGAAAGACTAACTTAACATTTGAGTTGTATCGGGCGTTATCAGTTACTATCTCCTAAATAGAAACCTTGCATGAAGACGATAAATTCTGACTATATTGTATAACCACAGTATAAGTTAAAAAGTTCAGGATTGAAATAAAATTAGGCCTACTTAGTTAAAAAAAATAAATAAATAAACTTTCTTTTTAGTGCTTCTTATTTGCCTTTTGCTTAAAATTAAAGCACGCCTATTTGCTTGTTTAAATCTATAGCATATGTTTTTGAACGTTTAGAAGATCATTTATACTGGCTATATATATATATATATATATATATATATATATATATATATATATATATATATATATATATATATATATATATATATATATATATATATATATATATATATATATATATATATATATATACATGTTTTGCTTTGTTTTATTATGTGTTTAGTTATCAAACACGTGAGTAGGCTACTCTTTAAGCTTTCATAGTTATTACATTTTTATTCCATTTTAAAAAAAAATGAAATGTGGGATTTTAAGTTTACAATGTTTGAAAATTCGAGTGCAATATTACGTATCCTTTAAAAAAAAAAAAAAAAAACAGTTTTGCCCTCCTTCGACTCCTAATCTCGCCCGCCGCTGCTGACGGTAACTTTAATTAAGCTCCGCCTACCAGGCGTTCTCTGATCGACTTCTTAAAAAAATGGTTGGCGAGCCAGTTTTCTTTTAACCAATGAGAACGTCTTTTCAGAAACGTTGCGCATTGGTAGGTTGGGACCCTTTTTTTCGATGCCTCTGGAAACATAGATACATTTTGAAAAAAATTAATACTTCACACCATTTTATTAATGCTTCTTTCTTGTGAGGATAAGTTATAAGCCATCGCCGGATTAATGTGCTCAAAAAGTGTGCTCTAACTGTATGCCTGCGAAGAACATTGCTTTAACGCTTATTCCTGTATTCAAGTAACAGACTTATAACAAAGTTTGACTACAAGCTTAGTAAGGATTTTTTTCTCGTTGGAATATCTTTGAGAAGTCTCAAATCATGGGTAAACCAACAGAACCAAAGCGAAAGAAGTTCTCTCATCTGAGTGATGCAGAAGCTGAGAAGAGGAGAAAGATTGTAAACCAACAAGTAAGTGTTTAAAAATTATGTTTACCGTGTATGTTGATTAAGTAAGAATTTTTTTTTTAAATTATTATCTTTATTAAGGTGGAGTGGGGGTTAATTTAAAAAAAATAAATTTGTAATGCACTATTTTGGTACCGGTACAGTATACTTTCCTCCCCCCGTATCTACGGCCCTGCTGTGACTTATCCCGTTATTCTATCAGTGTCACTTTCTACAACCAATACTTTTCTGACAACCATAAGTTCCATATTGTCCCGTATACTGTAACCGGCTCTGTATTTTGAGTGATGAATTATGAATAATTGTACACGTTCTTCAGTTCTGTTTCGGTGGCAATGTTTCAAGTGCATGTATGCATTTTTTCTGCTAAGCGGTTCAGACGTTTTGAATTTATTAAACAACGATGAGAAATACCTTCCAAAATAATAAAAAATATGAACAGTTCCAATAACGAAGGTTTGACCGTGTCTGCAGAATGTGAGAAGATCGGCTTCCACGACAACAATATGGAAACTAAGAGCCAAGGATCCAGACCTCCAGGACGAACCCGAGTTAGTTGAGAGGACAAAATTAGACAATCTTTGATTGACCGAGGACTAGATTGGAAACAGGCCAAGAGGGAGAGAGCCAATAGGAAAGCATAGCGCTTTCTCTGACAAACGTGTACACCTCAGGGTATAAGAGGAACGACTAAGTAAAAGCTAAGTAAAATACAGGTAATAAATGAGATCTTATGCAAGAATTAGTGCAAAAATACACTACACCTTCTTCCTATCATCATTGTACTTTGCTATACTCTATTTCTGTCTTCTACCATCATTGTACTCTGCTATATTCTATTTCTGTTTTCTACCATCATTGTACTCTGCTATATTCTATTTCAGTTTTCTACCATCATTGTACGCTATTATATTCCATTTCTGTTTTATACCATCTTTGTACCCTGTTATTCTCTATGTCTGTTTTCTACCAACATTGGACTCTGCTATTCACTATTTCTGTCTTCTTCCATCATTGGAATATGCTTTTCTCTATTTCTGTTTTCTACAGTCATTGTACTCTGCTATATTCTATTTCTGTCTTCTACCATCATTGTACTCTGCTGTTCTCTATTTCTGTCTTCTACCGTCATTGTACTTTGTTATTCTCTATTTCTGTCTTCTACCATCATTGGACTTTGCTTTTCTCTATTTCTGTTTTCTACAATCAATGTACTCTGCTATATTCTATTTCTGTCTTCTACCATCATTGTACTCTGCTTTTCTCTATTTCTGTGTTCTACCATCATTGTACTCTGCTATATTCTATTTCTATTTTCTACCATCTTTGTGTTTTGCTATATTCTATCTCTGTTTTCTACCATCATTGTAATCTGCTATTCTCGATTTCTGTCTTCTACCATAATTGTACCCTGCTATTCTCTATTTCTGTGTTCTACCATCATTGTAGGTAAAGGGAAGGGAACCCGTTACACGCCCATTGAGGCATATTGGGAATATTGTGTTAGGCCCATATTATCTTGACCGTCGGCACACGAGGTGTGATGTGGTCGGCATCACGCCGGCCGCCTTAACCTTCCCAAAGTTGCTCTGGTACCCATTAGGGGCTAGGTCGACCCAGGAGCCGTTTGTGGCCTAAAAAATTCCCGCCTCATCTGAGGATCGAACCATAGACCACTGCATTAGGAAGCCAGTGCACTAACCACTATGCAACCGCGGCTCCACCATCATTGTACTCTGCTATATTCTATTTCTGTTTTCTACCATCTTTGTGCTCTGCTATATACCATTTCGGTTTTCTACCATCATTATACCTTGCTATATCCTATGTCTGTTTTAAACCATCATTGGACTCTGCTCTTCTCTATTTCTGTCTTCTACCATCATTGTACTCTGCTATATTCTATTTCTGTTTTCTACCATCTTTGTGCTCTGCTATATTCCATTTCGGTTTTCTACCATCATTATACCTTGCTATATCCTATGTCTGTTTTAAACCATCATTGGACTCTGCTCTTCTCTATTTCTGTCTTCTACCATCATTGTACTCTGCTATTCTCTATGTCAGTTTTCTACAATCATTGTACTCTGCTATTCTATTTCTGTCTTCTACCATGTGTGTCGGCGTCTGTGGCCTAATGGATATGAACGCAGTTTCATAATCCAGATATACCAGGTTCGAAACCTGCTGCAGGCGGTTTGGTAGCAGATCGCTTTGTATGGATTTTTAACAATGGTGTAAGCGCCGTACCGTTCAGAAAGCAATGGCATACTACTGAATGAAAAAAATTGCCTAGAAAAATCACAAACAGCCAATAAAAGCTGGGGTTGATTGCCACGTCCTGTAAAGGATAAGCAACTAACTAACCTCATTGTACTCTGCTTTTCTCTATTTCCGTTTTTACAATCATTTTACTCTGCTATATTCTATGTCTGTTTTAAACCATCATTGGACTCTGCTATTCTCTATTTCTGTCTTCTACCATCATTGTACTCTGCTTTTCTCTATTTCTGTTTTCTACCATCATTGTACTCTGCTATTCTCTATTTCTGTTTTCTACCATCATTGTACTCTGCTTTTCTCTATTTCTGTGTTCTACCATCATTGTACTCTGTTATATTCTATTTCTGTCTTCTACCATCATTGTACTCTGCTTTTCTCTATTTCTGTTTTCTACAATCATTGTACTCTGCTATATTCTATTTCTGTTTTCTGCCATCATTGTACGCTGTTATATTCTATTTCTGTCTTTTACCATCATGGTACTCTGCTGTATTCTATTTCTGTTTTCTACCACCATTGTACTCTGCTATTCTCTATTTCTGTTTTCTATAATCATTATACTCTGCTATTTTCTATTTCTGTTTTCTATCATCATTGACTCTGCTATTCTCTATTCGGTCTTCTTCCATCATCATCTACCTGCTATTCTCTATTTTGTCTTCTACCATCATTCTACTATGCTATTTCTCTATTTCTGTTTTCTACAATCAATGTACTCTGCTATATATTCTATTTCTGTCTTTTACCATCATGGTACTCTGCTATATTCTATTTCTGTCTTCTTCCATCATTGTACTCTGCTTTTCTCTATTTCTGTTTTCTACCATCATTGTACTCTGCTATATTCTATTTCTGTTTTCTACCATCTTGGTGCTCTGCTATATTCTATTTCTGTTTTAAACCATCATTGGACTCTGCTATTCTCTATTTCTGTTTTCTACCATCATTTTACTCTGCTATTCTCTATTTCTGTTTTCTACCATCATTTTACTCTGCTATTCTCTATTTCTGTTTTCTACCATCATTTTACTCTGCTATTCTCTATTTCTGTTTTCTACCATCATTGTATGCTGCTATATTCTATTTCTGTTTTCTACAATCATTGTACTCTGCTATTCTATTTCGGTCTTCTACCATCATTGTACTCTGCTTTTCTCTATTTCTGTGTTCTACCATCTTTGTACTCTGTTATATTCTATTTTTGTTTTCTACCATCATTGTACTCTGCTTTTCTCTATTTCTGTTTTCTACAATCAATGTACTCTGCTATATTTTATGTCTGTCTTCTTCCATCATTCTACTCTGCTTTTCTCTATTTCTGTTTTCTACAATCATTTTACTCTGCTATATTCTATGTCTGTTTTAAACCATCATTGGACTCTGCTATTCTCTATTTCTGTCTTCTACCATCATTGTACTCTGCTTTTCTCTATTTCTGTTTTCTACCATCATTGTACTCTGCTATATTCTATTTCTGTTTTCTACCATCTTGGTGCTCTGCTATATTCTATTTCTGTTTTAAACCATCAATGGACTCTGCTATTCTCTATTTCTGTTTTCTATCATCATTGTACCCTGCTATTCTCTATTTCTGGTTTCTACCATCATTGTATGCTGCTATATTCTATTTCTGTTTTCTAGAATCATTGTACTCTGCAATTCTATTTCTGTCTTCTACCATCATTGTACTCTGCTTTTCCCTATTTCTGTGTTCTTCAATTTCTTTGTACTCTGTTATATTCTATTTTTGTTTTCTACCATCATTGTACTCTGCTTTTCTCTATTTCTGTTTTCTACAATTAATGTACTCTGCTATATTCTATGTCTGTCTTCTTCCATCATTGTACTCTGCTTTTCTCTATTTCTGTTTTCTACAATCATTTTACTCTGCTATATTCTATGTCTGTTTTAAACCATCATTGTACCCTGCTATTCTCTATTTCTGTCTTCTACCATCATTGTACTCTGCTATTCTCTATTTCTGTCTTCTACCATCAGTGTACTTTGCTATATTCTATTTCTGTCTCCTGTCGTAATTCTACTCTACTACACTCTGTCTTCCGTCATTAATGTACTAAGATATCTGCCTGCCCCAAATTCCTATAAATGAAGCATTAGATGATGTACCAACTCTGGAGGAAACTAAAAAAGCGATTCGTCAACTGTCTAGTGGAAAGGCCCCTGGCTCCGATTCAATTCCTGTTGAGGTTTATAAAGATGGCGGTGCAGTTCTGATAGAGAAACTTCATATGATCTTCCAGCAAATGTGGCAGAGTGAAACCATCCCACACGATCTTAAAGATGCCTCAATTATACATCTATATAAACGTAAAGGTAATCGCCAAGACTGCAACAATCATCGAGGCATCTCTCTTTTATCAATTGCTGGGAAGATATTCGCCAGAATTCTGTTGAATCGCCTTACGGCTCATCTTGACAAAGGTCTTTTACCTGAAAGTCAGTGTGGATTCCGGAAAGAACGAGGAACCACAGATATGGTGTTCGCTGCAAGACAGCTACAAGAAAAATGCCAAGAACAGCACTGTGACCTGTACACAGCTTTCATCGACTTGACAAAGGCGTTCGACACGGTCAGTAGAGAGGGTCTATGGAAGATCATGGCAAAATACGGCTGCCCAAAGAAATTTATCACAATAGTGCAGCAACTGCATGATGGAATGCAGGCTAGAGTTCAGGAAAACGGTGAGCTATCAGAGCCTTTCCCCGTCTCAAATGGAGTTAAACAAGGGTGCGTACTTGCACCGACTCTGTTCAGTATCATGTTTTCTGCTATGCTGACTGATGCTTTTAGAGACGGGGACACAGGAATCGACATTAGTTATCGTATTGATGGAAAATTGTTTAACCTTAGGAGGCTTCAAGCAAAAACCAAGGTCAAATCACACACCATCAGAGATCTTCTGTTTGCTGATGATTGTGCCCTCAATGCTGGCTCAGAGGCTGATCTGCAGCATAGTGTGGATAGATTCTCCGAAGCCTGCGCCAACTTTGGGCTTACCATCAACACGAAGAAAACAGAAATCATGTACCAACCAGCTCCTGGCACAGTTTATACTGAGCCAGTCATCAAGGTTAATGGTGAGAAACTGAATGTTGTGAACAGATTCACATACCTTGGTAGCACACTATCCCAGAACATTGTCATTGATGATGAGGTGAACACCAGGATCTCCAAAGCCAGCAGCACGTTTGGCAGACTATACACCAACGTTTGGCATCGAAGTGGCATTAGTCTACAGACAAAGCTGAAGGTGTACAGAGCTGCGGTGCTTCCAGTGCTGCTATATGCATGTGAAACATGGACTGTATACAGGCGCCACGTAAAGAAGCTAAACCACTTCCATACAGTCTGTCTCAGGAAGATAATGAACATCAAATGGCAAGACAAGATCCCGGATACCGCCGTTCTTGACAGAGCTGGTATCCCTAGTATTGATACTATTCTGATGCAGTCACAAATTCGCTGGGCAGGTCATGTAGTCCGCATGCCAGACCATCGACTGCCAAAGATACTCTTTTATGGTGAGATGCAGAAGGGTAAACGCTCCCATGGTGGCCAAAAGAAGCGCTTCAAAGACACGTTAAAGACGTCATTGAAAACCTTTGACATAAACCCAGACACATGGGAAGCTGCTGCGCAAGACCGAACTGCTTGGCGCACATCTCTTCGTAAAGATGCAGCAGCATGCGAATCATCCAGAAGAGCAGCAGCGGAACAGCGGAGACAAGCTAGAAAGGACCGTGAAATAAAACCTTCACATGAAGCAAACATTCCCTGCCCACACTGTCCAAGATCTTTCCAGGCCCGCATCGGGCTCTTCAGTCACCTTCGTACCCATAGACTAACCTAACATATTCTTAAATAATTGGATGAACAGAGTGGTCTTCATCACCCGTGATGGACGAACAACAACTAAGATATACTGTACCGTCTGTATCCTGTCCTTACTATACTCAGATATACTACACATTGTGTATCCTGTCCTTGCTGTACTCAGATATACTGTGCCTGTCTTCTGCAATGCTTGTGCACTACTATACTGTTTTCTACAATAATTGTACTCTGCCGTTCTCTATTTCAGTTTCTTGTCGTAATTATACTCTACTACACATTTTGTATCCTGCAATAACTACACACTTTTATGCTTTCTCCTACCATGATTGTAGTCTGACATTCTGTCCACTTATAATGTTTTCCTCCAACTTATGACATTCTTCCGCCGTTTTTCTTCAGCCTGTCTGTTAAATACACCTTGTATAACATATGTACTGTAGTACTTGTGTGTTTTCTGCTTCTATGTCCAATTTATCTCGTTTGTTTCGTGTCTAATTTTCCGGTACTAGTTTTATCAGCCAGTAAAGCTCACACTCACATACACACATCCATTTGACTAATCACAGACTTGTAAAAAGTAATAATTTCTTGTTTCATTTGTAGGAACGTGTACGACAGTTAAAAATTGCTGAAGCCTTCAAAGAGCTGTATGATGTCCTACCCAAAACGGAAAATATTGCGGGTCTACCATCAAAAATAGCAATACTGAGTCAAGCTAAAGAGTATATCCTACAGCTGCAAAGTGGTGCCAATACTGTCAATAAAGGAAATAATCAAGAATTGTCTGTCTTGTGTCCAAACGGCAGTCAACAAGAGAATACAGGCTTAGAGCAGACAAGCCAGTACTTGGGGTAAGAAAATGAGAGACAAAACTTGTTTTTAGATACTAGAATTTGAGAGAAATATGGAGAGAGAGAGAGAGAGAGAGGGGGGGAACCAACGAACTTTATTTTCAAAGGGTTTAGAATTGGGCAGGTATTCCCGTCTAACATTCTGATTCTCCTTTCTCTCATCTTCCATACTGAATCTATTTATTCTCACATGCATTTAAAATAATAAAAATAACATCCCCATATTGCAACAGCACAATAACAGTTACACACATTTACAGTACAGTACCTTATCAAACTCAATTATTGAAACACCGGCAACATTATCCTTAAAACCTACGTATCATATTATATAATGATTTAGGAACATCTAAATTAAGGTGGCGTTGT
>JAMPIV010017919.1:0-60512 GCA_024509875.1 Oreohelix idahoensis
TGACTTTATACTCGTGAGTTTACTGACGTACCCTATGTGGATTGCCCTGTTATTTTTGTATGAACATTGTTTGACTGAACACATCTGCACACTACACAAAACCAGACATGCGGATACCATCCATCATCATATGGCATCACGCATCATTTGGTGGCCATAAGCTGGTTTGATCTGGTACCAGCAAACACGGGGTCCCTTACCCACTTCATTTTCAACAAGAATTCATCAGCATCCTTCAAGAAATTAACATTCTTCAATACAGTCAACATCTTCAAAATTTTCAAAGTACTCGGCGTTGCCCGGTAAAAGTCAAAATTTCAATTTTTGACGGAAACAAGAATTTGAAAGTACCCTGCGTTGTTACATGTTGCCGGATAACTCGGACTGCTGTTATCTTTTACGCAAGTCAAGCAAGTTGCTGCTGTCAAGGTTCCAGTGCTGTCGTTTTTGTGAAGGTCAAGTGCCGGTTGAAACGGGTTGTTTTCTGAAGAAGGCCAAGTACCGATTTCCATCAAGTTACTTTTGGATTAGAAGGTCAAGTGCCGAAACAACTCAACACACAGTATTTCAGAAGCTCTTGTACCATCGTGTTAGCAGTGGAAGCAGTTCAGATGTGCCATCATCGTTGGAGCTTCGCTCTTTAGGACGTTGATTGACATCCGTTGTTCTGCTGTTCTACGATTGGAAGCCTATAAGTTAAGTGGCCTGTTTGTATGTAAACTGTGCCCTTATACTTCTGCTGAGTCTTCTGTGTATCATCTCATTCTATATGTTATATGTTTATATGTTATTCGTATATTTATATGTTTATATTTCAGCGGGTTCTCGGTTGGGTGGTGTCTCCGTTAGATTATGCCACGTCATAGAGGGCGTCTATTGTGAGCGTTTTCTGTAGGGTTTGCAAATTTCCGATACTGGAATTTGCTAAGCGACTTCTGTTGCTATTTATGTTAGCTGTGATGACATGTTTTAATATTGTTTTCGTTATTATTTCGCCTTCTTTAGTTTTGTTTTGATTTGTTTGTATTTGTTAGCCTACTCTTGTCTATAATTTAGTTTCATACAACATTTTTGTTTATACACTGTGGTGTCATGTATTTTGTTTAATTCTATCGCAGATATCGTCACATTTTTTGTGATATTTCATTAATTTCTGCTTTATTTTTAGTTGATTTCTGCGAAAGTTTTTGTATTGTTGCTGATCTTTGTTATTGTTTACATTGTTATTGTTTACATTGTTTGCATTGTTTACATTTTCAATGTTTACATTCTGCATGTGTTTACATAGTCATTGTTTACAGTTATAGTAATTAGTTAATGGGCTATGCTAATGCACTGTTACTACTACACTGATGATAAATGAATGATGAATAGTGTCGTGCACTAATGAATGAGAAGTGCACTTATGATCAAGAATTGATTGTTGATATTTCATATACAAGTTCTTTGATTGGAGACTTGTTTCCCACAGCGACTGGGATAATATAAGGTGATGTGAATATACAAGTGCTTAATTAAGACTTGTTACACTTAGGTTTGAAATAAATTAGTTAATTATTTCAGGTTTGGACTCATATGTTAGACAACATGTCTACATTTGAGCACTTTATTGAGCAGGGTAAATTGCTTGGGAAGACTGGTGATAAGTTAGAAGAATTTGCAACTGCTCGATATGATAAAGCAATGGAAGCTGAACAAAAGAAACTGCATATGGAAGCTGAACAAAAGAAACTGCAGATGCAGGTGGATGAAAAAAGATTCCAAATGGAAATGGAAAAACAAAAAAGGGAATCAGAAGCTGAGGAAAGAAAACTCCAGCTAGAGGCTGAAAATAAAAGACTTGAAAAAGAAGCTGAGAATAAAAGACTTGAAAAAGAGGCTGAAAATAAAAGACTTGAAAAAGAGGCTGAAAATAAAAGACTTGAAAAAGAAGCTGAAAGACTTCAAATAGAGGCTCAGGCTGAGGAGAGAAGATTACAGAGAGAATCTGATGAGAGGAAAGAGAAAGCAAAAATGGAACATGAAGAAAAGGTCTTAGCTTTAGAGTTGGAAAAATTGAAATTGATGACCATGAGTAATGGTAATGATTCAAACAAGGGTTCATCTTCTGGTAAGGCTAATAATGATACTTTTAAGATTAAGTTACCAACATTTAGTCCTTCCAGTGATGACATAATGTTCTATCTGGACAGATTTGAACAAGCATGTACAGCTCATAACATAGACAAAGCAAAATATGTTTATCAGTTATCAGGGATACTGACAGGTAAAGCTCTAAGTATATTAAATATGGTGGATGAACCTGACAAGAACAATATGAGGTTGTCAGGGCCGCTTTGTTAAAGAAATATCAGCTTAACGAAGACGGCTATCGTCTACAATTTAAAAACATGTTACCTGAAAATGGAGTTGAATTCTCCGAGTTTATTGCAAGAATACGCATTACTTTCTCACGATGGGTTGAACTCTCTAAGACGGAAAAAACTTATGAAGGACTTATGGACTTAATACTTAGAGACAAAGTCATGTCGTCTGTCAATGAGTCTTTCCTTGCTTTCCTTCATGAACGTAAACCTAAAACAATAAAAGAAATGGAAGATTTCTGTTGCCAATACGTAACTGCGCACCCACACATAACCATGGGTAACTCTAAGGTGAAAGAAGGTTTACCAGTTGCTTCGGCAGCTCCGTATGGTCAAAACTTTGCTCGTAGATCCCAACAAAATTTTGATAGAAAGAGCAGCGGTAATTTCTGTCAAAATCATGGAAACCAATTTCATGGTGATTCTTCTTCGAAGAATTGGAGACAACCTGATAGTGGTCGTTACTCTCACCCTAATAATTATAAGCATTTCAAAAGAGGATATGGTAATAGAGGTTATTCCTGCCGAAGACCTCAGAACCAAACAAATAGATGTTCGCATCAATGTGAACATGATAGTAATCGTGGAAACTGGAATTCGAACCAGGATAACAATTACAATAGAGACAATAATAACTGCAGAGATAATAATAACTCTGATAACTTCAGAGGTAATAATAGTCGGGGTAGATCTCAACACAAAAAAAGAGATATCAGCAGGCTAATGCTGTACAACAGGAAACTGAGGGAGCCTGTAATCATGTTGTTGATAATAAAAACTTTGACGCGGTCACTGGTTCTGCTTTTGACTTTGAGAGAGCAAACAAATGCCCCCAATGCAGTACTTTATTCGAACCGGGGTACCATAACTACTTTGAGTTGTGGTCACCCACTTCCCGCTCTTCCTGCTGCTGTTGCGCATGACGGGAGGGGTTCTTTAATTCTACATAAGGGTCTTGTTAATGATACTCCGGTCTCACTACTTTTCGATTCCGGATGCACCACTATTGGTGTTAGACAATCGCTTGTAGATCCATCTTGTGCTACAGGAAGGGTTATTAAATGTGTCACATTTGGCGGCACTCTAGAAAAATATCCTTCTGCTGTAATTCGCATTGCCACTCCTTTCTTTACTGGAGATGTGCATGCTTGTCTCTTACCTAATCCTATTGCGGACCTTATTATTGGTCGTATTCACGGAGTTAGGGAGTGTACCCCACAGCAGATTGCTGCTTGGGAAGATAATAACATGCAAGCTACAAATGCAGTAGTTACAAGAGCACAAGCTCTACAAACACCCGAAACTTCACCGAATAGTGATAATGAAGTTGATAGCCAAGATAGTCACTTAGTAATCACTCGTGACTCTTTCATAAAATTGCAAGAAGAAGATCCTTCTTTAAAAAAATTCTTCGTTCTTGCGAAGAAAGGTGATCCGAATCAGGATACAAATAGAAAATCTTGGATTGCAATGAGAAACGGCGTACTTGTACGTATGGTACAAGATTCGACTACGTCGGCACATTCGCAAATTCTTGTTCCCAAGAGCATGAGAGTGCAAATATTACAACATGCTCATGACTCGCAATGTGCTGGACATATGGGTTTTGCCCGTACGAAGTCGAGAGTCCTTGCGGCTTTCTTTTGGCCTTTTGTCAATAAGGACATTCGTATTTACTGCCGATCATGCAAGGTATGTTAGGAGGTCAAATCTAGAGGACCACGACATGCTGCGCCTATCCAGGCTGCTGACATTCCTATTCGGCCGTTTCAGAAAATGGCCATAGATATTATTGGCCCTTTTAAGGTCAAGTCGGCCAGAGGACATCAGTTTATCCTTACATGTGTCGATATGTGCACACGTTGGCCAGAGGCTATTCCTCTTAAGAGCATATCTACTACAGATATCGCAGATGCTCTTAGGTTGATATTTTCTCGCTTGGGGTTCCCCAGAGAAATATTGTCAGACCATGGCACTCAACTCATATCTGACACTATGTCACAGGTAATGTCTACCTTACATATTGAACGATCTCTCAGTAGTATCTACCATCCTATGTCTAATGGGTTAGTTGAGCGTCTGAATAGAACGCTCAAGACTTTGCTTGGTAAGATAACTGAAGATCAGCCTCAAGATTGGGACAGGGTTTTACCCGCGGCTCTCTTTGCCTATAGAGAAGTCCCTAATGAACACACAGGATTTTCTCCCTTCGAACTTGTCTTTGGCGCGCGTCCACGCGGCCCTATGTCTTTATTACATGATCTCATCACTGCCGATGATATTAGCGATGAAACTCAATCCTCATATGAGTATGTCATTGCTCTTAGACAAAAGATCATTGAGGCATGTAAGCTAGCAACTGCTTCATCAGAAATTGCTAAAGAGAAGGCAAGGCCGTTTGCTAACAAGAATAGATGTCTACGACAACTTTGTCCAGGTGACAAAGCATTCGTCCTACTCCCCAGTTGGGAAAATAGACTTCTTATTGCATGGAAAGGTCCGTATGCAATAGTCTCTCGGATTTCCGATGTTGACTATGTGGTAGATATTGATGGAAAGCATAAAACTTTCCACATAAACATGCTTTCGGAATTTCACGAACGTCCGGACTATTTGCTGCCTATTTTCCAGGCAACGGATGATGCTCCTGCACCTAACGGTCATTATTCATCCCTGTCTGTCATATAGGATGAGGAAGCTACCTTCTCTGATGTCAACCTTCCCCTTCCAGTGGTTCCATTACATTCCACGGAATCTTGGAAAAACGTTTCTGTTTCTCCTAATCTTTCTGGTGACGAACATCGACAAGTCTCGTCGATGTTACAAACATTTCAGGATGTTCTCACTGACATTCCTGGACACACAGATGTCATAGAACATGACATAATTCTTACCGACAATAATCCAATTAGGGTTAGGCCGTATCCTATTCCTATACACTTTCAGTCGCAAGTGGAAAAGGAATTGGATGAAATGATTCAATTAAATATAATTGAACCATCGACTTCACCATATTCTTCTTCCATGGTTATTGTCCGGAAGAAGGATAAGAACATACGACTTTGTGTTGATTATCGCAAATTGAATCAGGTCACAAAGTTCGACGCTGAACCGATGCCTTTGTTAGAAGATCTACTGATTAGACTTTCTAATTCTAGATTCTTCACTAAACTTGACTTGTCTAAAGGTTATTGGCAAGTGCCTTTAGCAGAGCATGCCAAACCTCTTACTGCTTTTTCTACACCTAGGGGTCTATTTCAATGGAATGTTATGCCTTTTGGTCTCATGAACGCCCCTGCCACTTTCGTTCGCATGATGCGTCGAATTCTGTCACATCGTTCGGATGTCATCGCATACTTAGATGACATCTGTCACTTCAGTGATACCTGGGAAGATCACTATTTAGGGTTATATGACTTACTGTCCACTCTACGTGAGAATAATTTGACAGCAAAACCTTCTAAAGCTTTTGTTGGTTTTGGTGAAATCTCTTTCCTGGGTCATCGTGTTGGGCATGGTCTCTTGAAGACAGAAGACCACAATACTTCCAAAATACTGAACATCTCTGTTCCTAAAACGAAGAAACAAGTTAGGAGTCTCTTAGGTTTAATTCAATTTTATGGGAGATTTATTCCAAATTTATCTTCGATCATGGCACCTCTATCAACATTGTTGAAGAAAGGTTCGCCTAATCTGGTCCGTTGGTCGGAAGAATGCCAATCTTCACTAGACCAAATCAAGAATATATTTTCTTCTCCTCCCATCTTAAGATTACCTACTCTTGATAGGACTTTTGTTCTTCGGAGTGATGCTTCATCCACTGGGATTGGAGCAGCACTGATGCAAGAATATGCAAATACTCTGCATCCTGTTATGTACATTTCTAGAAAACTAAATGCGGCAGAGAGGAACTACTCGGTTTTAGACCGTGAGTTGTTAGCGATGGTTTGGTCAATTCTAAAGCTACAAAGATTCCTCCTGGGCGCACATTTCATTCTACAGACTGATCAGAAAGCTCTTACAGCTATTCAGACTAAGAATTTGAAGAGTTCGAGATCCACTCGATATGCTATAGCTCTTTAACCTTTTCACTTCACGGTACGAGCTATCCGTGGTGCGGATAATGTGATGGCTGACATTTTGTCTAGATGCCCACATGACTCTAACTAATACTTCTGTCCTATATTCCTATATATTACAGAGTCATAACACACCTATATTACTACAATAGATTAGCACATCTGTACTCACTTTATATGTACACACTATCGTGCTTTGTTGTCATCTTCTTCTGTTCGTTTTTAAGATGATAGAGGAGGACTGAGTAGTTAATATAAGGGCCGTTAGTTTACTAAACAGCCACAATTATTAATAATGTATTGTACCTTATGAAGCATATTAGTTATTAATTAGCATTATATTGCTTGTACTTTCTCAGAATGTCATTGTTGAGCTGAGGACTTACCTTACTAGTATCAAGCATGACGAGTTCTAGATTGTGTACTTACCCTCGGAATACCAGAGCATATGTCCTGGATCGTCATGTAGTTTAACTTTACTATGTACTTATGTCATTACATGTCAAATAATGTACTATTTAAATTTTCCTATCAGATTTGTACATCCATTTTTTAAAGACAATATTAGAGTATGCTGTTTAATGATGATTATGGTAACTTGCATACGTATATTGTGTTTACATGCTAACGTGATGTGTGTTGGTGACACCTCCCCGATGTGAATATTTTTGAGACATATTTATTTTTTCTGTTGAGGTATATCCTCACCAGACACTCTATATTTAGCCTCATGTTAGGCAATTTAATTAATTATCAGCGCATAATTCGTGCGTTTTGAGCCGCTTATCGCATGCTCTTTGATATTTAAAAAAAAAAATATGTTCCACATTTTTTTTTTATCGGGAGGAGGTGGTGATATGTTGCGTGATAAATTCTCGCAACATCATTTTATTACAATATCTATTTTATAACGCAAGGGCAACAACTGCTTGAAATTTATAGTTACTTTTCTCGGTAAGCATTTGTCTTCTCGCGTTGGTATTGAATGCAGTTGAGTTTTTTGAGCTGTGGTCATTTTTCGCGCCGGACTGCGCATGACTGGTCTTGCTTTTTGGTCGATCGGTTTCCGCCCACCACTAGTGGAGTGAGCGATTTGGAATGGCGAAAGAGATGCCTCGTTGAAGAGGGGATCTCCGCTAGTTTTTGTTCTGTCAGGGATGTGTAGTCCTCTTAATGGATATTTCGTTTATTCGAGATAATACCTCTAGTGTTTCCCACATGCCGGGAGGCGTGATATTTCTGTGTATTTCATGAAAGCAAGGTAAATTGACTTTTTCATTAACTCTATCGATTTTTGGTCGTGAACGATTTCTGGCTCATAGCCTGTCTTCGAAAGTCGTCGTCACGAGATGTTTTCCTAGCTCACATGTCGCTGTATTGTGCTGCATCGGTTGATGCAGGTCCCAAGGACTATTACTTGCTACTTGGTTACCTGAACTAGGTTTGAAAAACCTTTGTTATCTAGAGGATATTTTTGAGGACATTATTTATACTTCGGCAGACGTGTCTGTCTTGCTGAAGTCAGATTAAGGAGAGTGAACTGATCTCATACATCTGGTTATCTCCTGGCTGTTATAGAAAAGGATGGAGTTTTTCACCTGACTACATTTACAGCACTATGAAATATAACATGCATCTGACTCATCATTGTAATGCTGTCTACCGTCTATTGCTGTATTGAATGTTGCTGTGATAATGACTGTTTGATGTGCCTACATATTCGCGTAACCATTTTGTCACTGTGGCGTCCACAATAAATAATGAAGAAAAACGTCAACGGCTGTTTCAAGAATCATTGACTTTATACGTCGTGAGTTTACTGACGTCCTATGGGGATTGCCCTGTTATTTTTGTATGAACATTGTTTTGACTGAACACATCTGCACACTACACAAAACCAGACATGCGGATACCATCCATCATCATATGGCATCACGCATCACTACTCCTTTCTTTACAGGAGATGTGCAAGCATGTCTCTTGCCGAATCCGATCGCTGATCTTATCATCGGTCGCATTCATGGAGTGAAAGAATGCACTCCACAGCAAATTTCTAATTGGGAAAATGTTAATATGCAATCTGCTAATGCAGTAATCACTAGGGCTCAAGCTCTTAATATGCCGCAATCTTCACATTCTGAAGATAATGATGCGCAGATCCAAGATGATCCCTTGGAGATTTCAAATGATTCCTTTATAAAACAGCAGGAAGATGATCCTACTCTAAAGAAATTCTTTACTCTGGCAACAAAAGGTGATCCGAATAAGGATACAAATCGTAAATCTTGGATTACGATGAGGAATGGCGTACTTGTACGTATGGTACAAGACTCCGCTAAATCCACTCATTCTCAAATTCTTGTGCCCAAAAATATGAGAGTTAAAATCTTACAGCACGCTTATGATTCTCAGTGTGCTGACATATGTGTTTTTCCCGTACTAAATCTAGAGTTCTTGCATCTTTCTTTTGGCCTGCTGTGAATAAGGACATACGAATCTATTGTCGATCTTGTAAAGTATGTCAAGAGGTTAAATCCAGAGGTCCACGCCATGCTGCACCTATTCAGGCTGCAGACATTCCCATTCGACCATTTCAAAAAATGGCGATAGACATCATTGGTCCATTTAAGATAAAGTCTGCTAGAGGACACCAATTTATTTTGACGTGTGTTGATATGTGCACACGTTGGCCAGAGGCTGTTCCTCTAAAGAGCATAACTACTGCTGATATTGCAGATGCTCTTTGGTTAATATTTTCTCGTCTGGGATTTCCAGCAGAAATATTATCGGACCATGGTACCCAACTCATATCGGATACCATGTCTCAAGTTATGTCGACTCTAAAGATAGAGAGATCTCTGAGTAGTATTTATCATCCTACGTCCAATGGGATGGTAGAACGTCTGAATAGAACTCTGAAAAACCTACTAGGTAAGATAACTGAGGATCATCCTCAGGATTGGGACAGGGTTTTACTCGCGGCTCTCTTTGCATATAGAGAGGTCGCCAACGAACATACAGGATTTTCTCCTTTTGAACTTGTCTTCGGCGCGAAACCGCGAGGTCCTATGTCCTTACTTCATGATCTCATAACTGCTGATAATATTGTCGATGACACAAAATCCTCTTACGAATATGTCATTGCACTTAGACATAAGATTATCGAAGCATGCAAATTGGCAACCGCTTCTTCGGAATTTGCAAAACAAAAGGCAAAGGAATTTGCCAATAAAAAGAGATGCTTGCGACAACTTTGTCCAGGTGACAAAGCATTTGTCTTGCTACCTTGTAGGGAAAACAGACTTCTTATTTCTTGGAAAGGTCCGTACGATGTAATATCAAAAGTTTCCGATGTTGACTATATCGTCGATATTGACGGGAAGCATAAAACCTTCCACATCAACATGCTCACGGAATTCCATGAACGTCCGGATTATTTACAACCTGTTTTCCAGGCAACGGACAATTTTCCAGTCCAACATGGACATTACTCATCACTGTCAGTAATACAGGATGAGGAAACGAGTTTCTCGAATGTAAATCTACCTTTTCCAATGATTCCGCTTCACTCTAATGAATCATGGAAAGATGTTGCGATTTCTCCTGAATTATCTCCAGGAGAGCAGAAACAAGTTTCTACTATGTTAGAACAATTTCAGGATGTCCTTACTGACATTCCTGGTCAAACTGATGTCATTCAACATGACATTATTCTTACTGACCATAATCCTATAAGAGTCAGACCGTATCCTATCCCGATACATTTTCAAGCACAGGTAGAGAAAGAGTTGGATGAGATGATAGAGTTAAAAACTATTGAACCATCCACATCAGCATATTCTTCGCCGATGGTTATTGTACGAAAAAAAGACAATAACATACGTCTCTGCGTTGATTATCGCAAATTGAAAGAGGTGACGAAATTTGATGCTGAACCTATGCCTTTACTAGAAGAGCTACTTACGAGACTATCGAATTCCCATTTCTTTACTAAACTTGATTTGTCTAAGGGGTATTGGCAAGTTCCATTATCCGAACACGCCAAACCGTTTACTGCTTTTTCGACGCCTAGTGGTCTATTCCAATGGAATTTCATGCATTTTGGCCTAATGAACGCCCCTGCAACATTCGTACGCATGATGCGTCGAATCCTATCCCATCGCTCAGATGTCATTGCATATCTTGATGACATCTGTCTTTTCAGTGATACTTGGGAAGATCACTATAACGGGTTAAACGAACTATTCTCTATCTTACGCGAGCATAACCTAACAGCGAAACCATCTAAAGCTTGTATTGGTTTTAGCGAAATATCTTTCTTAGGTCACCGTGTTGGTCATGGTTTCCTAAAAACAGAAAACCATAATACAAGTAAGATACTTAACATTTCTATTCCTAAGACTAAAAAGCAAGTGCGAAGTCTCTTAGGTCTAATACAATTTTATGGACGATTCATTCCGAATCTGTCCTCCATTATGTCACCTCTTTCTCCTTGCTAAAGAAAGGGTCTCCTAATGTAGTCCATTGGACTCAAGAATGTCAATCCTCATTGGATAAGGTTAAAACTATGTTTTCTACTTCACCTATCCTAGTATTGCCTTCTAAGGATAAGACATTTATTCTTCGTAGTGACGCTTCATCCACAGGGATTGGAGCAGCACTAATGCAAGAGTACTCTGGAACTCTGCATCCTGTGATGTATATTTCTCGAAAATTAAATGCCGCAGAGAAGAATTACTCGGTCCTAGACCGTGAATTATTGGCTATGGTTTGGTCAATCCTTAAACTTCAAAGATTTCTTCTTGGCGCGCATTTCATTGTGGAAACTGACCAGAAAGCTCTTACGGCTATTCAGAGTAAAAATCTGAAGAGCGCGAGATCAACGCGATACGCGATTGCTCTGCAGCCGTTTCATTTTTCGGTGCGAGCTATCCGTGGGTCAGAAAATGTGATGGCAGATATTTTGTCTAGATGCCCACATGATTCATAACTGTTAAATTATATGCCTAACTTTGCTACAGTTGTTCCTATGTTGAAATGTGTACACATATGTAATATATCATATATTGATTGCAACACTACTTAGCGGTTCATTGATGTTTATTCACCGCTGATCTTTCAATGTTTTTTCGTCTTTGATGATCATCATGTTAAGATATCTAAGATGAAATTTATGTATAAACTGATGTAGAAAGTGTGGAATTGCCAGTATTGTAGTATGCGTTGGTGACACCTCTCTGGAAATATCTATACTTAGAGAAATACTTTCTCTAAGATCATGAAATATATTCTAAATGCTTATCATCTGCGCATTGTTATTGGTGCGTTGTGAGCCTATTGTATGTTGCTCCTAGATGTATTTCAAAAAAAAAAAATGTACCATTTTTTTTCCCGAGGGGTGTGGTAATCTGTTGCGTGCATATTTTGACGCACATATTTTAAAAATACGATATGGCTATTTAATATGGAAAATATATATTTGCATTCATTTGTGTATGAAAATGCTTCCTATGGTAAAGCTAGATAATTCATGATTGATTTACACTTTTGATTATATGAGTGATTTATCTTGATATTGATTCGGCGCATGGATATTGAATTCATGTCCGTTCTTATTTGTTCGGGCCAGAAAATAGATTAATTTTGCTTGTTATGTTTATAGCCTGAATTCATGTGTACTACTTGTCTGGTGCAAGAACATTCAGTCGTATATTGTATACCTTTGTATGTTCAGGACGGACTATATTCTTTCTGCCGGAATCTAGCGCAGGTTTTCATAGTCCTACTGGGTTGTGAAGAGTTCCGATAATGTCGCCAAGAATGGCTGAGTGGTTTTTCCAGGGCTGGTACTGTTTAAGATTTAACAGTGATTCGTAGATGTTTTTCTAGGAGAAGTTTATGTCTCTGCAAGAGTCTATTTGTCAGAGATCCTCCTCATATGTTTGATTCGGACTCAGGTAATGCCAGACCCTCTTTTTGATGATCTCGAGTCGGTTAGACCTAGATGAAACAGTGTGCTTCGTATCTCTAGGGTCGTGTTTGTATCGACGAAGATGACAGGCTTTCCTACAGCAGTTATGTCTACATGAAGTAACTGGATTACTGTAGAGCTATATGGAAAACTTTATTAAATTATTTATATGCACATTCTAAATTAACTTTGGCTTATATCTACCCTCCTGCGAGTGAGTGAGCGACAACTCAGGAAAATGGCCATGTTATATTCCTGTCATCATATTTTTGATCACTGTCAAGAGAACAGATTATGTATCCTACTATCGGGCAGTGGTATCGAGATCTTGTTACGAGGTGAAAACCCACTATCGTGGTTTATGATTACTATACAAACATTGGACATATCTCAGCTTAAGAACTTGGCCATGAAATGAAGGTTCGGCCAATGACTTTTGTATGTTTACCGATCCTCATTGACGCGTTCAGTCAGTAGAGGATACGGCGATTAGTTACCAGAACAGTGAATGCTACCTTGGGTTGAATGATATTTCACTACTACATGAATGTATCATCCACGATTCAAATAACCAATGAATTTATGTCAACATGTACCCATGTCTGTATCCGTGCTGTCCAAGTGTGCGTGCCTTCATTAAACTATTGAAATGTCAGCGGCAGTTCAAGTCGTCATTGCATTACATGAGAGTGTGTGAAAGATATTATCAAGTGGTCTGTTACACCGAACTACTACACCATTCGCGTTACTTGACACTCCCACTCAATGTCAACATGACAGGTTCATTCGATGATGCAGAGGTAACTGAAGAAGACTTTCTTCAGTGATGATCAGTGCATGACCCTAAACATAACATCCGCATCCAGACATTCAACAGTGGCCAATACACAACAACACGTTTATTCTACAGTAGTGGCCAGGCAAACAACCTTCATTCTACAATTCTATTATCCTCGAATTGCTACTGCTAATTTAGACTATAGCTATCTTCCTGATTCATCACGAACAACTGTCACCCACAGGTTTGTTTCTTGAGAGAAGTAAACTGATGATACAGGCGTTATATATTGCAGCTTCGGTCATCGTTGCGAGTTTGGAGTTTCCCCAAATCCGTGATGAGAGGCAGGTGAAGGTAGCTGAAGCTTTGTTAATGAGACTAGCAATTTCTGTGGCCAGAGAGAGTTTGTCATTGATGATATACACAAGGTATGTGTGATGCACTGCACACAACCCGACAGGGCAGACCCAGTTACAAATGGTACCAGAGGAACTCTGGGACGGTTAAGGCAACCGACTCGATGCTGACGACAGCATCGTGCCGGCTGACTTAACACCACGTGCATCACACATACCTTGTGTATATCATCAATGACAAACTCTCTCTGGCCACAGAAATTGCTAGTCTCATTAACAAAGCTGCAGCTACCTTTGCCTGCCTCACATCACGGATTTGGGGAAACTCCAAACTCGCAACGATGACCGAAGCTGCAATATATAACGCCTGTATCATCAGTTTACTTCTATATGGCAGTGAGACCTGAACAATCTATGCTAAGCAAGAAAGAAGGTTCAAAACCTTCCATCTACCGTGTCTGCGCCACCTCCTCGGCATTTCGTCGAAAGATAAAGTGTACAAACTCAAAGGAACATAAACTTGTTTCCGCTAGTCTATATTTAGCGCTGGCGTTACCCGCCCTAACCGATTACAACAGTATGACTCATTCATCGACTACATTTGATAATGTTTTCCTCGATTTAAATAACACTAACTGAACATTGGGGTAAGTAGATTTATTACTCATGATATAATATAAATAATAAAGAAAACTACCACGTGACTCAGCTACCGTCTTAATATGTAGTTACATTCACCCACCAACGAGCATTAGTCATCTTCCTCTATAACGTGTATTACTTTTTTATTTTATATTTTCCTCTTTATTCTATAGCGGTTAGGCAAAGGGGGATTCACTAAAGAGTGTTTATAAAAAGAAAAACTAATTCGTCTCAAGTCAAGTAGTAACATAATTGCCTGAAGGTTTTGGAACAAATCGGTTGTTATATTCATGTAAACGGTACACAACTCCTTCCAATAAAAAATGTTAAAGCTACTTATAAATAAGCTTGATGTTTGTAACAAGACTACAACACATCCACTTAGATAACAATGTTCTGCTGAAATCCCTTTTGCGTAGTGTACCTATACCTAAACTTTCATGAAATACACACAAATCTCCTGTTATTGGTTACGAATACACAATATTATAGAAATAATTGCTTAACAAAACTAGTTAAAACATTACAGATAACCAATAGTGATTTTACTCTGTGAAAGAGTCTATCAACCAAAGAAAGCTAACACCAATTATTTGTAATTCTCATCTATATGCCGTTAAGAATGTTAGAAAACGCAAGCGCCGACTCGTCGATCAGTGGCAAACACAGAAGGGACTAACGTCGCACAATTTTTTTTTTCTTTTCACATCGACAGCTGGTCAACTATCGATTAGTCTTCTGTCTAACCCACCATCTGTTACAGAGAAACGTGTCTGGACGCGTTTCACAAACCAGATTAAAACTGGTCCCCTTCATATAAATAGACACGAAATATCGATCAGCCTCCTGTCGGATATATTTGTTAAATGAACTGGGGTCGTTAAAGTTTTAGCTTGTGACCAATTACCTCCGTGGGTACACACACACACACACAGACGTACACACACACACGCACACACACACACACGCATACACGTACACGCAACCCCACAGACACGCGTACACACACAACCACACAACCACACACAGAACAACAGACGAGCGCATACACAACCACACAAAACCAAAAGCAATACCATCCCCGCACGCGTACACACACACAGACACACACACAGTCACACGTGCACACACACAAATACCTAGGAAGGTATATACACGGACAAAATTTAGAGATCCGTAAATAAATTAAATTAAATTAAACATAAAAATTAAACATATAACAAAACTAACCAGTAAAATAAAGACCAGGTTTATAGATAGATCAGTTCCCTAGCTTTTTCTACAGATAAAAAAGACCTACGTTTTGATAAACAAGATGTGGTTGGTTAGCTAGACATTGTCTGTATAAACAACAATAAACGCCGATCGAAAGCTGACAAATTTACCGTTTTTTCACAGTGAAATTAGCTAGAACAAAAGTGTTTCCGAATCACAACTCAAAGATAGCGCTCTTCTGAATAAAAAAAGAGTAACTTCCGTTATGTTAAAATACCAAATTACGAAATTACGGAACACATTTGACGGAACACAAAAGTGACGTTGCCATCGTCGTTTTGGCTTCTAGGGGTTTTGCGGATATACGCTCCCAACGTCATTTCGGCCTGTAAGAGTTTTAAGATGCCGTGCCCTTCAGTTGTGTTATGTGTCTAACTGTGTGCATTTGAAGTAAGATCCCAGAACTTAAGGCGCAGAGTGACGTCTCTGGTGTTCATCTCATCTCAACCTGTAACCCGTCATGAGTCGTAGGGGTGCCATGGTGGAAGCAACAGCAGACAGGGTCCTCCACTGCTCTCTGTCCTCGGCAATGCGTACAAGTGTGGAAAAACCGTGTCCTGCTCATTCTTTGATGTTATCAGTCCAGGTTTTTCTTTGCCTTCCTCTTCTCCGTTTACCTTCGACTGTTCCCTGGAGGATCGTTTTCGAAAGGGAGTCATGACGAGTTACATGCCCAAACCAGGCAAGCTTTCGACGTTTCACTACTGACAAAAGTGGTTCTTTGTGGCCTGCATAGTTGTTTATCTTCTTTCTAACATAGACATTTGTTTTGTGCTCTTTATTGCAAATGCGCAAAATTCTTCTATAACATTTATGCTAGAAAGCCTGAATCCTTCGCTCCGTATCTGCAGTGAGTGTCCAGCTCTCACACCCATATAAGAGAATAGATAATACAAGTGATTTGTATAATTTGATCTTCACAGGAGAACTGATGTTACTTTTTCAGATCACATTCAGTCTTGTCAAGGCAGCTGAGGCCATCTCAAGTCTTGTCTTGATTTCTTTACTTGATCTTCCATCACTACATATAGTGGACCCGAGATATTTAAAGGTGTTAACTTCTTCTAACGTTTGCCCCTTTAACGTAATGTTGGTCGGAAAATGTTTCTTATGGCTATTCACCAATATCTTGCTTTTTTTCTATATTAATTTCCATCCCATATGTTCTTGTTACTTTCTCCAGTCTAGAGGTAAGGTCTTGAAGTTCTGATTCTGATCCAGCTATCAGATCGATAACATCAGCAAAACGTAGATTGCAAAGAGGTCGGCCTCCAATCTATATGATTGTTTTATAATCATAAAGAGCCTCCTGCATAATATGTTCTAGATATATATTAAAGAGCACTAGGGACAGGATATATCCCTGGCGAACTCCTACAGCTGTTTTGAAAAATTCTCCAATGTCATTGCTTGAAAAAGCAGCACTGCTTGCGTCCTTGTATAGTGCTTCAATGATATCTATGATGTTGGTATCAAAATTGAATTTTCTCATTATTTGCCATAAGTCTTCATGCCAGACTCGATCGAAGGCTTTTGTGAAATCGATGAAGTTATGGTATAAATCGAGTTGATGCTGGAGATGTTTTTCGATCAGTAATCTAATATTGAAGATTTGTTCTGAGGTACTTCTTTTTGGCCTAAAGCCAGCATGTTCCTCGGACAAGATTTCTTCTGATTTATGTTTTATTCTGTTCAAAAGTATCCTTAACATCACTTTACTTGGATGACTAATAAGGCTAATGGTTCTGTAGTTCTTGCACATTTTTAAATTTCCTTTCTTTGGAAGCGGTATTACTAATGACTGCTTCCATTCTTTTGGCCATTTTTTTGTACTCCATATCTTCTGGCAAATTGTTGTCATGATTTTTACTATATCTGGTCCTCCATATTTCAAGAGCTCTGCTGGGATATTATCCACACCCGGTGACTTCCCTTTTTTCAGCGAACATATAGCCTCTTCCACTTCTTCCCGTAATATTGCTGCATTTCCGAGTTCCCTGTTTTCGCACTTAATGTTGTTTAATATTTTATAGTCTGTGTCGCGTTTACAGTTATATAATTCTTTACAATATTCTGTCCACGTTCTCATTACAGCTGTTTTTTCATTGAGCAGAGCCCCATTGCTATCTTCTATGACAGTTACCCTGGGCTGTTGGGGTTTTGATAATCTTCTTAATGTGTCAAAAGCTGCCTTGCTGTTACCTTTTATTAGCCCCGTATTAATGGACTCACATTGATCAGCTACCCATTTTTCTTTGGCCTGTTTCATTTTCTTTCTAATATTTTTATTTACCCTACTGCATTGCCATGCTGCTCCAGGAACCTCTTTCTTAACCTTTTTCATTTCCCGCCGTGTATCACATAACTTCAGAATGTCATCTGTAACCCATTATTTGTTTATTTTCTTTCTTTTACCAAGTATTTCTGTTGCTGATTCAATGAGCACGTCTTTCATGTTCTCTGTGATTGAGTTGATATCATCCTACAAAAAGTTGAGAGCTGCGAATTTTCCTCCAACAGTTGCCTCAAAGATTCCCACGATTTCTGGATCTTTAAGTTTGTCTAAATTGAATCTTAACTGAGAACATCTATTTTGATTATAGTTCTTTTTGAGTTTAAGCTTGAGCATCATCAATACCATGTCGTGATCACTACCAATGTCGGCGCCAGGAAAAGTCCTAGTCTTGGCTTTATTAATACTGGACTTGAATCTTTTGGATACAAGAAAAAAATCAATTTGGCCATGTATCACAGTTTTCGGGGCATGCCACGTTGTTCTTCTTGATAACTTATGAGGAAATAGTGTATTTCTCTGGTGTTACTCTGTTCTGAACTTAGAATTCAACTCCAGTTCTATATCCTGTCCTGCATTTGGTTACTAATATTTCGTGTTCTTGTCTTTCAATGATTTCTTTTTAACGAAATCGGAAGTCAGGAAGTAGTCTGTGGAACATAAGCGAAATTTTCGCCTACACATTCAGGTAGCTATTTGTAAAAGAAGTCTAATCAGGAGCAATCTATTTTAGCATCTCAAACGCCATAACAATTAAGAATAAATGTCTGATTTTAGTAGGGGACACATACAACAATATTTAACCTTCATTTCACTTCAATGACCGAAAGACATCTTATCCATTCACACAAGCCATTAGGATTTGCAGAAAGCAGCTACAAACAATCAAACCACCAACTACTATGACTGATGAAATGCTACGTAGAAGCTAACCCATCTGTAATTTTGCAATAATAAAAACAAAACTGTCTTTGGGATGTAAACGAAACAAATATAAAGTTATCTTGTACGCACTTTACAGTTCGCGTACAGCCTAATAAATGTACAATATGTGATATGCTGAAAAATGCATAACAGTATCACTCTAAAAAAAAAGTTGACATGTGTATACATACATTGAAACTTATATCGAAATAATGTATATTTGCAGATGATAGTGACTAATGTTAAATATACTCAAGAGTTGGTATGAGAGCAGCCAGATATTGGATGATATATAATGATGAAGATGGTGACCAAATGAAAGGCAGTTTTTGACATAGTAATGACAATAACATTTTTGATGAAAGTGCTAATGCATAAATGAAGTTTGTGGTGTTTATAATTTAGAGGTTAACTGTGACAGGTTAGAACTGATAAAATTAAGTATGAAGACGTTGAGAAAAATAAGAAATTATTTAATGACAATGAATTATTTATGTTTAGCCCAGATCACGAAAGACGAGGAGGCATTGAAACTACAACGCGACGAAATACAAGGTTTGTTTTCTATCTTGTTATTATCATGCAGCTGAGATAAATTCACAACATTGTCTAAATACTTTTTTTGCAGATATCACACTAAAGATGGTTTTGATAACACAACCTTTCAATATGTGTTGTCTAAAAAATTGTAGTTTATGGTTTTGTTTTGTTTTGAGGACTATCTGTACTGCACACGAACAACTCCACCAATGCTCCAATCTCCTCTCTTAGATCATTAAAGAGCGAGGGACCACCAATTTCAGTCACAGTGCAAGATTCGTGCGTCTGTCGTTAAATTTGCGTCGGAAGGTACTGCTTTAAGTTTGCGAGCAAAGCTTTCTTCAGCATTTTCATGTTGTGTTTTCAGTGGGCATCTTCAGTCTTGACATAGGATGCGATCGTGGGCAATGACTACAACCCCGACCCAGAGTCCGCTGGGAGGACAACATTAGACAATCTTTGAAGGACCGAGGACTAGAATGGAACCAGGCCTGGAAGAAGACAGCTGATAGAATGGTCTGGCGCTCTCTCTTCCAAACCTCTACACCTCACGGTAGAAGGGGAACGACTAAGTAAGTAAGTAAGTAAGGTATCTGCTTTAAGTTTGACATGCTGGAGCAAAGATTTCTTCAGCATTTCATAGTTGTTCTGGTTTTCAGTGGGCATCTTCAGAAATACATAATAAGCTGATCTCTTTAGACTATGTTGTAACTTCGTGTATTTCTCCTTCTTTGTGTCTCCCAAATATGACATCATTACTTCCGTCTCTATTGTACAGACTGGTGAACATATCTGTGATCTTATTCCTGAATGATTGTTTTGCTCATAATGTATCCTCAGACATGTTTATCTGTAATAATGATTACATAAATGTTTTTGGCGGAAGCGATTTTACAATCATCTCTCGTACTCAAATTCCTCCACCTTACGGATAACCACTGGCAAAACGCACAGACAATTTTCACAGACATTACCTGGCCTTCTTTTGTATTTTGCCTCGGTATTGTCAAGGTCATCTGTCAACACCGGCTGTATTCAATTGCTACAGGACCCAAAAATTATAGATGCCCCCATTATTCACCGAAAGGGAGTGGGGGGAGAATGATGAATCCACAGGCGCCTCATTTGAATCGACCAGACCCGTTACACGGACTTCGAGCTCTGAACAACGGCTGGAATTGCCATGTGCCTGTGGTAGGGAATTCTCTACTCAGAGACGAATGAAAATCCACCGAACGAAGAAGGGGTGTGGGAGGTCATATGGGGGAGATCAACAGCGCTCTGTCTCAACGGATAAGACGTTAGAAGAACGCAGCACGGAGTCAATCCACAGTGCTGAGTACATTCAAGTTGATCTGACTGATGATGATCTCACACACGTCTTGGGCGAGAAGAGAGATGCAATCAAGTTTCCACCTGCCAGTGCAAAAGGGCTTTGGGAACAGCTGGACGAAGCCTTGGCAAAAGAGTTGGATAAAAACCTGAAGCAGATAACTTTGGAGAAGAAGCTGGAAATCTTCGGCGACATAATATATCTGCACTGTCGCAAAGTGTTCGGAGTGAGGGAGGCAAGGGAAAGTAACCCACAACGAAAAAATAGAAGACAAATTAAAATAGAAGAAATCAGAAAACAGAAGAAGCATGCCCGAAATTTTTTCAAGAATGCAGTTGCCACAGAGAAGGAAGGGTTACGACAGGTTTGGGAGCACCTGAAAGGCCAACATAATGCCCTTTGTAGAGCAGAAAGGTTGTGCAGGAAGAGAAGGAAGACACGAAGGGATAGGGAAAACTTCTTCAGGGAGCCCTTCAAGTTTGCCAAAGAACTGTTTGAGCAGCCACGGTCTGGTACGCTAAACATCAAGAAAGAAGACCTGGAAGAACACCTTAGAATGACATATTCAGATGGTCGCAGAGATGAGCCGCTCAGCAGCATGGCAGGCCTTAAATGGCCGAGTAAGCCAGGAGCTGAATTTAACACCAAGCCCCCAATGGTGCAAGAGGTAGAAAGCATTGTTCAGAAAGCTCGGTGCAAGTCAGCTCCAGGTCCTAATGGTGTTCCATATGTGGTGTATAAGAGATGCCCTGAAGTGCTCAAACGACTGCTCCGTTTACTGAAGAATGCGTAGAAAACCCAGCTTGTAAGCAAGAAATGGAGAAAGGCGAACGGAGTCTACATCCCGAAGGAGCAAAATTCCACAGACATCAGTCAGTTCAGGCCAATCTCACTACTCAGTGTGGAAGGGAAGATATTCTTCTCAGTGATGGCGAAAAAACTCACTACATACCTCCTGGCAAATGGGTACATTGACACTACCATTCAGAAAGGAGGTATCCCGGGTACACCAGGATGTCTAGAGCATGCCACAATGATCTGGGAAGCAATCCAAAAGGCAAAGTCTGACAGAACAAACCTCCATGTAATCTGGTTGGATCTAGCGAATGCTTATGGATCCGTTCCACACCAGATGTTGTGACAGGCCCTAGAAATATATCATGTTCCACAAGAGATTGCAGCAATGCTGAAGTTGTATTTCGCAGGGTTTGCTGTCAGATTTTCAACCAGAGAGTACACAACGAAGTGGATTGGCCTTGAAGTTGGAATTGCGATGGGGTGTACCATCTCTCCGATACTATTCGTGATGGCTATGCGGGTAATCCTAAATGCGGCTGAAGGAAAGGCTATAGGTCCAAAACTCTGTGAAATGTGTCACATGCCACCGCTCAAAATATTCATGGATGACACAACAACTCTGACATCAGATGAACATCAGGCCTGGAGGATGTTAGCACGCCTGGATAAACTAGTAAGCTGTTGCAGAATGAGCTTCAAACCCAAGAAGTCGAGAAGCCTATCAGTCAGGAAAGGGCAGATAGTAGAGGACATATTCATGGTTTACAACAAAAGAATCCCTACTGTCATTGAGGAACCTGCTAAAAGTCTTGGCAGTGTGTACGATGCCTCATTAAAAGACACGAAGGCAGTGCAACAGACAATAGAAATGGCAGGCAGAAAGCTACAGATCATAGACCAAAGCAGACTCCTGGGAAAGTTCAAACTGTGGTGCATCCAGTTCATGTTGATACCGACGTTGCTGTTGCCACTGCTTATATATGAAATAAGCACAAGTACAGTCGGAGCTATAGAGCAGACGGTCAACAAGTTCATGAGAAAGTGGCTAGGGGTACCACCAGGTCTGTCAGATGTAGCACTGTACTGCAAAAAGTCAACACTTCTGCTTCCTTTCAAGTCAGTTGTTGAAGAGTACAAAGTTGGAAAGGCAAGGCTTGCAATGATGCTACGCGAGTCAGCTGATGACGTGGTTAAGTCCATTCAGCCCACACTTAAAACGGGAAAGAAGTGGAGAGTGGAAGAAGCTGTTGATGCTGCCCAAGAGTCACTCAAACTGAGGGAGATAATCGGATACACTCAAACGAATAGACGGGGATTTGGTCATGGAGACATCCGCTGGTTGTCCAAGGCATCAAGGCCAATGGACTACATGGGAAGGAGCCCTGCAGAGGTCCTTGACATGGAATGATTTATGGCATATGTCACCTCTTAGGCTCAGCTTCGTTGTTAGATCAATGTATGACCTGCTGCCGTCGGCCACCAACCTTATGAAATGGGGAAAGTCGGATGATGAGCAATTTTCCCTGTGCCAGGTGAGGCAGACACTCGAACACGTGCTCTCAGCGTGTAAGGTGTCATTAGGGCAAGGGCGATACACTTGGCGCCATAACAACGTGCTAAATGAGCTTGCTGCGACAATAGATCTGGCAAGGATGAATGCGAATAGCAAACCCAGGCCGAGCACCTCAAATACATACTTTCTGAGGGCAGGAAAGTCAGCACACCCCAAACCGAGTAAACCTGTAAGCAGTTTACCATCTCTTCTTGACTGTGCAAACGGCTGGGAGATGGCGGTAGACCTACCTGGACGAGGGGCATATCCAGAGAGTATCAGAAAATCGCGGAGACGGCCTGATATAGTGCTTCATTCTTCAGCAACGCTTCAGGTCATACTGATTGAACTGACCGTGCCATTTGAATCCAGATTAAACGAGCAACATGTGTTCAAAGCGGCCAAGTATAGTGATCTGGCCGCGGATCTGAGACACGATGGGTTCACTGCAAGGGTCATGGCTGTTTAAGTGGGCGCAAGAGGGCTTGTGGCTGCATCAGTGTATGATCTATTGAAACTGTTGGGGCTGAGGGGACAGTCGAGAACAAGGGCACTGAAGAGGCTTAGTGAAACTGCCGAAAAGGCATCAGGCTGGCTGTGGAACAACCGCAATGGGCAATGGAAATCGTGACAATAAACGTTGCGGTACAGAAAGCACCAGGAAGTTTTCAAAGTCCACAATGCGCTGAGTTTTTGGTGTACCAGTGAAAGGGCTGTGGCTGAGAGGCGACAGGCGGTGTACATTATAGAGGTGTCAGTGGCAGAATTTCAGTGGCGAACGCGCAGTGGCGTCGGCTTCGCGATGGTGTATAAGTGTGTGCGACAGAACGAACGGAATAATTTTCTTCTCTTTGTTACTTTCACAATTGCCTCCACGGCTGGCGGAGTTGTGGATTAAAGTTGCTACCTCCAGTGAAATGGGTTCAACAGGAGGCTGAGACGCTTGGGAGTCATGACCCAAGTGGGCCCGCTCCCCTTAGAGTGTAAAGGAGTATATCGAGCCGAAACACTTGTCGGACGGGGGGACTACTTCTGATGATCAGATTGCTTCCTGTTGTATTGCTCTGTAAAGAGTTTCCTATCATTGTGTCAACTATCATTTTAACGGTGATCGCATGAAGCCAAATCTTGTTGCAACGTCTTTAGTGATAACAATTAATCCTTAAGGATGGTCAACTATTCACAAAAGAACAATATCGCCGTTAGAATAGAGGTCAACAAATCTAAGGCGCGCCGATGGGGCAGATCTATGTGTGTAAAATGAAGACATAAATGGGTAGTGTAGGAGAGAAAGAAAAACGTTAAAGGACACAATCCAAATGTTGTTACATACCCAGTCACCTAAGATGTTTTATTAAATATTCAGGTTTGGGCGTGCACTTTTAACAGGCTTGTGCCTTCCTCTAATACTGTTCTGGATGACAATGTTCTTCTCCTCCACTCCATTACATCTTTGGCGAGCGACTGAGTTACTCGCTTGGCAATGTGTGGAGTTTTGTACGTACTGTCGTAACTCTGCTCACCGTTTGGGCTAAAAGTAAACCTCTTTAAGGTTACTCATGGTGGTTCGTACAGGAACATGTTCTCTTGAGGACAACTCATGTCCTGATATCATAATGGAGGATCTTAAGGGTAGAAGCACCATAAGTTGCTTCTCCTGCCTCGTACTTTGAAATAACATTCTATCTTCTTTGAAAAATGTTCCAATCGAAGACTGCGACGTGGTTCTATTTCGCTGGTCAGAGTAGGGTGCTAAAGTGACATCATCTTCTTGCGCTCTTTTCATATCTGCTCTACTAAGAAGAAGTGGTGAGTAGTTGTCAGAGCTCTAAAATGTTGGGAGGTGTGCTATCTGTTCCATCACCTTCCTAGCAGATAACATTTGATTTTCATCATTCTCGTTGTCCGGGTTATGGCGAACAGAACAATCTCTCATAAACTGTCTAATAACATGTTCCATGCCTGACTAGAAGTGTTTCAATGACGCATGCCTGCCTAGGGCACGGGATCCTTTCTATGGAGTGTAATTAAACTTTGTGAGATGCTGACGGTATTTATCTGCACTCATTAAACCTGTTACTGTTGGAAGTGTTCGTTGATCGTTTGAGAAAATCATACCCCATAATGAACTTGGTTATATTATATGCAGAAACATTATTATAACGCAACACATAGGCTCTATACTCTTCCGGGACCATTGTATTTATTCACTTTCTCTAGTGTACTTGTGGGCCTGCAGTAAGATTTTTCGAAGGTGCTGAGGGATCCCCATCTCTCGAAGTACGTTTCTTCTCGTGTAGCAAATTGCATGAAAGACTCAACAATCGTCTTATTTTCTTCTAACTGTCGCGAATAGGTCTCTCTAGTTTATTAACGAGCTAATTTCGGCTGACTCTATGAATAATAGGTCATAGTTACTTACTGACCTCTTATAATGGGAGGCGACAATAGTCCAGATACCCAATAAGATGAATGAGATACACTTCCAAATTGTGTTCAAATGATTTTCGCAATGTAGCATTCTGGTCTGTATGTTATCAGTTTATAGAAGATCCGTTTGTTAGTATATCAGTTGAATTTGTAAACTATGTAAAAGGCGTTTGTTCTTACTCAACTGTGGTTCGAGTCTAAGTTTATGCTTATCCAAGATAAATAAATTGTTAAAATTGTGTATATTTTAATGATGTCAATGATAATGAGTTTAACAGTAACTTAACTATTTGTGTTTAGCAAAGATCCAGCAAGAGCAGGCCAAGGTGGAAAGCGAGGAACGGATTAAGCAAGGTCTGTTATTGTTATTGTTGTTGAATTTATTTTGTTATGCATTTAAAAATCATTATTTCTTGTCTCAAGTGTTGGTTACTTGATTATGAACATTGTGTAATCCTTAATACTGTATTTTTCTGATCATGAAGTGTATGTATTTTTTCTATATTAATGCACTTTTTTGAAGCGTCCAACTGGCTAGGCGATAAGAGCGCTTTCCTCTTACACACAAATTACCGTGTTCCAGGTTTAAAACCTAGTAGCTCTAATCCACCCGACTGTAAATGGGTACCTGAATGTGCTGTATGGCTTAGGGCAGACAAAGACAGCGAGGAAGGGAACTGATTACCGCACCTCATAAAGCTGGATGCAGTATGGTCAAGTATCTAACGATTCACTCCCTACGGCAGTAAGTGCCATGGGACAATATTTAACTTCCTTATAGTAGTTATAATTGGAACGTTGTGGTAATTCAAAATAACAATAACTTCCTGATTTGAAAAACGCAAGTAGAATGAAGTTTATAAATATTAAATTTAGACCTAAATGTTACAGGTTGCCTCCCCTTGCTCTGCAGTGGTCCAACAGTGGCCAAACATCTAATGTGGGTCTTCAAATGTGTCTACCTTCACACATGATTACTCTTAGCAGAGTTGTAGATAGAAGGACAATGACGCTTCTACCTCTTGGGAGTATTTACACGATTTTTCAGAAGTCAAGAACAATGCTGAATGAGTCTGAACACGTTGTCCTTTTATCTGACCCGCCGTCTTTTGGAAGATGAATTTAGTTTAGCTCGTACAAGCCCCCAGTTGATTTAATTCAGTTACATTCCTCTTATTATTTATTTGGCTACCTAGGTGTAAATATAATATTTAGAGACACTGATTTACACGTGTGCACTCCTATCTATAATAACTGAATCAACTACGGATTTGTAAAACAACAAATTTAATGATCATTTATTATGCAACACTTAACAAATTAAATAATGTAAGGGTTTGATGTGATACAAAAATAACAATTAGGTTATCCTCATCGAGGTTTGATAGGAAGTAAATGTTCTTTGCTGTGGACTGTTAAAAAAGACACTATAATGAGTACTGCTACTGCTGTTCCGTCAAGTCTTTTTTGTGATGAATTCCCATCTCTAGAAATTTCGCGAAGTAACCGCTCCTAAGGTCAAGGTAGTTATCTTCACAACTCGTCCAATGTAAGTGGTTAGTATCGAACTCAGCTATTTAATCACTGACCAATAGCTCATACTCTTACCACAAACTGGTTTCATACCACGAACTTTGAGGGAAATAAAAAAGTACAAATGCCTCTGCTAAGTAAATTGTAGTCTTATGATTAAACAGACACCTTTTCCCGCGGTTCGTCCATCAGTTTATGTCTCTCAGAGTTTTTAATTTTTTTTAAATGCAAACCCAGCATAACTCAGGGAATGTGATGAGAAATCACCAATATTCATCTGGTTAATTTAATCGGGAAAAATGTGCCTGAACAGCGCGAGTAATATGGCTTGTGCCTAGATGCATACATTTAAGTTTGCCTATAACTCAAAAATGATAAAATACACTCTGATATTGCTGATGTAATCATCACTCACTCCCTGCTTTATTCGGAGTCTGTGGTTACCACTGCTTTTGGTTCCCTGAATGAACACAGCAACTTAGATTAGAGGCTTTGAACGTTTGGTCTGGGGTAATTTTAGAATCCCTCTTATGACGAGTGCTCCGATTCCTTAAGTCTCCAGTCTTTGTATTTAGAACGTCTGGTGTTGTTTTAAGTGTCAAAGATGCCCAAATACTCTGTCCTGTCACTTTATTCAAAATCATGTCTTATTCTTCTTTGACTCTTGAAGTTGCTATTATGACGTTGCAAAGCAGTCTCTGTTTAAGAATATGAATTATGTAGATTAATTTTCATTTTTCTCTCCAAGCTTCCACAATGTGTTTCCGACCAACTTCCAATAAAAACGAATGTCGATTTTCTGCTCCCAATTGGTCCAATCCCTGCACGAGAACTAGATGGGTCGGGGTGTTTAATAATTAATTATCACCAGCGTGTTTTTAAAATACCATTTAAATTTTAACCCTGACCAATCTTCCAAGTATGACATTATTACTTCCGTCTCTATTGTACAGACTGGCGAACATATCTGTGATCTCATTCCTGAATGACTGCTTTGCTCATAATGTATCCTCAGACATGTTTATCTGTAATAATGATTACAGAAATTTGTTTGGCGGAAGCGATTTTACAATTATCACTCGTACTCAAATTCCTCCACCTGACGGATAACCACTGGCAAACCGCACAGACAATTTACACAGACATTACCTGGCCTTCTTTTGTATTTTGTCTCTGTATCTGCTTTAAGTTTGAAATGCTGGAGTAAGGCTTTCTTCAGCATCTCATAGTTGTTCTGGTCTTCAGTGGGCATCTTCAGAATTACATAATAAGCCGATCTCCCTAGACTATGTGGTAACTTCATGTATTTCTCCTTCTCTAAGCCATAAGAAGCGGTAAGGCATCGAATTTAGACAAATAAAACTCTATTTCGTGTGAGTCTTCGAATTAGAAATCTAGCTTCCAACATCGCTGCCCTGGGAACTTCCCGACCCACTAGCGCAGGACTTATAATCTTTTTTCCTTCCTTCATTCTCTAGTTCTTTCATTATACTGCGTGGGCGCTGTTGGCCTATTCCTTCTTTCCTGCTCTTCCGGCCTGTTCCTGTGCAAATGCTCTTTTATTATTTTCTTCTTTTTTTTGTTTTTCGTTTGTTTTTCCTTCTCTCTCTCACTCTTTCACTCTCTCTTTCTCTCTCTCTCTCTGTCTCTCTCTCTCTCTCTCTCTCTGTCGCTAGTTTAGAATTAGCAGCTTTAACTAGCTGTCTAAAATTCCAAGTTAATAACAACCCAAATTAGCTATAACCAATTAACTCTCTTATCCACCTTATAATTTTTTAAGTAAAGGTTTGTTCTTGTCAGTTATTCAGTATTGTTTTTAAACTATTTCAACTCTTATTGGGCACCATGTGATCCGAATTTTAAAGGAAATACAAACTGACAATTTTATAAACTAACTAGAACAAATTGTCAGTATACTCTTGGGAGATAACTATACGATTCTATTATCCCGAGACGAGACCACACTTGTGACTTATCACTACTCCCCTGCCCTGCTTTAATGGTCCAACAGCAACCAAACTTAGAGTAAACAATGAACGTCTTCAAAGGTATCAACCGTCGCTCAAGATTACTCTCGACACAGGTATAAATAGAAGAATTAATATTCTTCTGCTTTTTGAAGCTTTACATGATTTTTTTTTTTTAAAAAGCATACCAACTGAGATCATCTAAGCTGTCATGACCTTATTATTCACCGACCCCTTCTGTGAGGTAATACATTTTTGCCCGTATTTCTGCGCCTGCGACTTAAGGAGACTCAGCAACTATTAATAGAATAGCTCTATGTGGTCATGTATTTAAAACAGTGATTCATACGGGTGCAGACACACACTTCACTCAGTAGTGATTAATCAAACAATAGCTTTACTTATGACAGGTAAACAGGTTTAGTAATCACTTACAGTTTTAACAATGTGAAGTAAATAATTTTGTGTAATTAAAAAAAAAAGAAGCGATGATATTTATCATTATCGGATGATTTAAACTGTGGTTGAAATTAGGGAAAATTATGAAATGTTCAATGGTTGCACCGTTAGTCACGTTTTGTGACTGTAACATGTCTCGTGCTTTAAGGCTGAGGTAATTACACAGGTTGTCAAGCTTCTTCCAGATCCGTTTGATGTTTGTGCCTAGCGTCGTTTGCTGGCAGCTTGAACTACAAACTGAAAGAAGACAAATGTCTCTGATAATTATTGAGTCCGCTTCTACCCACCAGCTCATTTTTCTGAGAAATGTTTACCTTCTTTGAGCTTTTAGTTGAACACCAGTGAGTTTTTCATATATATATATATATATATATATATATATATATATATATATATATATATATATATATATATATATATATATATATATATATATACTGTTTAGACGAAATATGTTAGATTGTGCCCCCACTGTAGAAGGGTGTAAATGTGTCTATATGTGCGCTGTTAGAGGCGAACAGCATAGTCGGGTTTACAGATGGCCGACATGGTGTGCTGATGTATAGACAAGTCAATGGACGCGAATGAGTGTAGTCCTAATATAAAATAGTGATGATCACACACAACAAATGTACATATATTCTTCAAGAAATGTCAAAAAGGCTGTGGTACAGTTGCTGACAATTTAAGTACACCACAGTAACAAGGAAATCATCAATACACTGTCAATTGGACATCGTTCACACACATCATGGAATAACAACAGTTCATTACATCCAATATAAACGACACTCTGAACGGACTGCAGGTATCGTAGTGCTAGCAGTTCGTCAGTAATTCTTCTCTACCTTTTCTGACGAAATAAGCCATGTAAGACTCTGGTCGAAAAAGCCGCATAAGTGCCGGGCTTCAAAATATATATAGTTCTCTGTATCTCCTCTGACAAAATAAGTCATGTACATCTCCTGCAAAATAAGCCGCATAAGTGCCGGGCTTCAAAATATATATTGTTCTCTGTATCTCCTCTGACGAAATAAGTCATGTACATCTCTGGCAAAAAAAGCCGCATAAGTGCCGGGCTTCATAATATATATAGTTCTCAGTATCTCCTCTGACAAAATAAGTTATGTACATCTCTGGCAAAATAAGGAAAAAAAATGTACTTTTACCTTTACTGACAACATCAGAAATAAGTCACATAATTATCAGCCATCAATCTTTGGCTTTCAGAAATATATCGGGGAAAAATCTCCAACATTTTCTATCACACAAAACTATTTCCCCCTTACACACAGTCAGAAAAAAACATGGCTGACCACCTTCTCGGCAAAGACTCAAGCGGGATCCCGTCTCTCGATCCCGCCAAATAATCGCGCTTGCGCGGATAAACGCGAGGCGTGAGTTAAACTCAACACGAGAAATTTCTGGAAAGATCGACAAATGTTCGAGAGAAATCTCTTAAACGAACAAATGGAAAGTCAAGGGAGATAACAACTAAATCTGACCTGACATGCAACAAATATTAATGTTTAAATCCCTTTGCTTAAAAACTGACTTTAACATATACACACACACACACACACACACACACACATATATATATATATATATATATATATATATATATATATATATATATATATATATATATATACGGATACATGGCATTTAATAAAACGATTGTGTTATATATACACACAATAATATCATTATCCATTCCTTTTTTCTTTTTCTCACCTTTTAGCCTTAGGCCACTTCCATTGGTTTCTTGTGAGATATTACCAGCTGTTGCAGTGGCTATTCATGTGCAAAGTTATTTTCAGTGATGAGGTTCCAATCCGAAAATAACATTGTACACCCACACGCAAATTATACATGTCAAAATTCAATTATAAACTGTTCATATGTACATATTACAACTTACCCTGCGTTTTTTTCGGGCGTGCACAGACGTTTTGCATAGGGAGCGTCTGAATATTGTCGGCAACCGTTTAAGATGCTGTGCCTTTCAGTTGTGTTATGTGTCTAAATTGGTGCATGTGAAGTAAGATCCCGGAACTTAAGGCGCAGAGTGACGTCTCTGGTGTTACTCTGTTCTAAACTTAGAATTCAACTCCAGTCCTATATCCTGTCCTGCATTTGGTTACTAATATTTCGTGTTCTTGTCTTTCAATGATTTATTTTTAACGAAATTGGAAGTCAGGAAGTAGTCTGTAGAACACAAGCGAATATTTCGCTTACCCACTCAGGTAGCTATCTGTAATAGAAGTCTAATCAGGAGCAATCTATTTTAGCATCTCAAACGCCATAACAATTAAGAATAAATGTCTGATTTTAGTAGGGGACACATACAACAATATTTAACCTTCATTTCACTTCAATGACCGAAAGACATCTTATCCATTCTTATAAACCATTAGGATTTGCAGAAAGCAACTACGAACAATCATACCACCAACTACTATGACTTATGAAATGCTACGTAGAGGCTAACCCATCTGTAATTTTGCAATAATAAAAACTAAACTGTCTTTGGGATGTACACGAAACAAATATAAAGTTATCTTGTACGCACTTTACAGTTCGTGTACAGCCTAATAAATGTACAATATGTGATATGCTGAAAATTGCATAACAGTATCACTCTCAAAAAAAAGTGGACATGTGTATACATACATTGAAACTTATATCGAAATAATGTATATTTGCAGATGATAGTGACTAATGTTAAATATACTCAAGAGTTGGTATGAGAGCAGCCAGATATTGGATGATATATAATGATGAAGATGGTGACCAAATGAAAGGCAGTTTTTGACATAGTAATGGCAATAACATTTTTGATGAAAGTGCTAATGCATAAATGAATTTTGTGGTGTTTATAATTTAGAGGTTAACTGTGACAGGTTAGAACTGATAAAATTAAGTAAGAAGACGTTGAGAAAAATAAGAATTTATTTAATGACAATAAATTATTTATGTTTAGCTCAGATCAAGAAAGACGAGGAGGCATTGAAACTACAACGCGAGGAAATGCAAGGTTTGTTTTCTTTCTTGTTATTATCATGCAGCTGAGATAAATTCACAACCTTGTCTAAATACTTTTTTTGCAGATATCACACTAAAGATGGTTTTGATAACACAACCTTTCAATATGTGTTGTCTAAAAAATTGTAGTTTATGGTTTTGTTTTGTTTTGAGGACTATCTGTACTGCACACGAACAACTCCACCAGTGCTCCAATCTCCTCTCTTAGATCACACAAGCAGCATTTCAGCACAGTGCAAGAGTTAAACAGACCGGCGAGAATTCCAGTGTGTGTATATAGGAATCTCACATTCTATACACATTTTTTGTGCTGGGTAGGTTTCTAAATTTTAAATTTATGCAGGGCAAACCCGTCTCGTGTAAGGAGCGAGCGAGTCCTTGAACTGCACTACAATAGCAATTTCATGCGGCCCTTCATAAGGTTCATTAAAGATGCTGAGGGACCGCCCCATTTCCAGGTACTGTCTAGCCTGGTAGCGAATTGCCTAAATGTCGTTTGGCATGCCGAAATTTGCGTCGGAAGGTATCTGCTTTAAGTTTGAAATGCTGGAGCAAAGCTTTCTTCAGCATTTCATAGTTGTTGTGGTTTTCAGTAGGCGTCTTCAGAAATACATAATAAGCTGATCTCCTTAGACTATGTGGTAACTTCGTGTATTTCTCCTTCTTTGTCTCCCAAATATGACATCATTACTTCCGTCTCTATTGTACAGACTGGCGAACATATCTGCAATCTCATTCCTGAATGACTGTGTTGGTCATAATGTATCCTCAGACATGTTTATCTGTACTAATGATTACATAAATTTTTTTGGCGGAAGCGATTTTACAATCATCACTCGTACTCAAATTCCTCCACCTGACGGATAACCACTGGCAAACCGCACAGACAATTTTCACAGACATCACCTGGCCTTCTTTTGTATTTTGATTCGGTATCTGCTTTTAGTTTGAAATGCTGGAGTAAGGCTTTCTTCAGCATCTCATAGTTGTTCTGGTCTTGAGTGGGCATCTTCAGAATAACATAATAAGCTGATCTCCTTAGACTATGTGGTAACTTCATGTATTTCTCCTTCTCTAAGCCATAAGAAGCGGTAAGGCATAGAATTTAGACAAATAAAACTCTATTTCGTGTGAGTCTTCGAATTAGAAATTTAGCTGGAAAGAGAACTCTCTATGCTTCCAACATCGCTGCCCTGGGAACTTCCTGACCCACTATCACAGGACTTAGAGTCTGTTCTCCTTCCTTCATTCTCTAGTTCTTTCATTATACTGCGTGGGCTCTGTTGGCCTATTCCTTCTTTCCTGCTGTTTCGGCCTGTTCCTTTTCACATGCCCTTTTCATATTATTTTCTTCTTTTTTGTTTTTCTTTTGCTTTTCCTTCTCTCTCTCTCTCTCTCTCTCTCTCTCTCTCTCTCTCTCTCTCTCTCTCTCTCTCTCTCTCTCTCTCTCTCTCTCTCTCTCTCCCTCTCTCTCTCTGTAATAGGGATGTCCACCTTCTCCTCGTGCTGTGCGGACGTGTTTTTATTTGGCTCTACATTTCGGATATTTTATTGAAGTTGTTCCCATTTAATATGGATGGTTTATATATCCATGTGTTGGCGGTTTTGTTTGACATACAGTGAAATAGTTTATTTTGTAATTGTGTTAAATTCACGTATAAATATTGTGTTTTTTCTGTATGGAATGACGGTAGGAGCGTTCATCGTGTCTGCCACCATTTTTCGATAAATGGAAAACTACTTCAACATTCCAAACTTTGTTCGTGACCTTCTGGCCAGGGAACAATAGCCAGAACGCTAAACACAGGGCTTGTCCGCCCACTAAGAATGTAATGTGATTATGGCGAGCGGGAACAACAGCATCGTCGTATCCGGATTTTTATACCGGTGTATTCACTTTTGGACTGTAAATGCCTTCGACAAAGCTTTTAAAAATGACCCCGTGACTCGTTACTGACCGCTGTAAAGAAGAGACGGTCGGCCAGTGTATTTTTCAGTATTTTATTTATTTATTTATTTTTTTTTGTTGTTGTTGACTATCAGACCCTTTTGAATAGAGGGCAACGTATTTCGCTGGCAATTAATCCCAGATGCATGTAAACATGTCACACCTAGAGATCGGTCATGGCTCGCAGGTAATGAAAACCGCTAGGGACTGTAGATTGCGCCCGACCTCTATGAAAAATTACAGCCTAGACCAAAGCAGAGCTGTTCGCGTTAAACTGCGTGGATGTAACAAAGAGTCGGATTTAACCTTTAAAGTAGCAAATGACGGTAAATGTGCTACTGTACTCTTCCACAATACATATCATTATGAGGCATTTCGCACAACGTGTACCAAACACTACCAGAATGACCATGTCGAGACGAGAGCAGATAAACAAGGTGCCTTTGTAGAAGATTTCATCACAACACCACTACTATCTGTGCACCTTTATCATACAAAAAACAAGATAATGGTCCAAGCAACTCCTACTGTTATTGAATCATGGCTGGCAACGGACTTTGTCAGTTTAAATGAGTCTGCACAAAACATAATTTGTACCACACAATTGGACTCGACAATATGTTTACCTCAGCTCGCAATAGACATCACATCATCAGCTGACAGCGTCTCATCTGCTGATAGCGAAATCATCAACATTAACTCTAGCATACACTCTCCCACAAATACATCCACTTTGCCTCCCGCAGCACGCGACCTTCCAATGAGCGACACAGTAGCAAATACTCCATTTTCTCAACCTATACTGGCCATAGAATATCCAATGGGCCCTAAAGACACTAGCACACAAACAGATGAAACATTATCACGTGAAAATCACCCAGAAGTCACTCACATGATAAATGCGCAGTGCTGCCAGGAGCTGATGCTAAAAAATGGAGGACACCCTTCGAACACTAATTGCCGATCTGACGACTAATGTCTATAAATCAATCAGCACAGAAAACGAACTACTCAAACAGGAAATACTGCATCTGAGAGAAGATAATTCCAATATGAAACACGTCGTCGAGCAACTACGAAGCGATTTTTCGATTTATAAAACAAAGCACTCGGAACATACTCTTATAGTACCTGATGCTTCTGGAGATCCATCCAAAGAACATACATCAAACAAACGCCGCAAGGAGCACCAACGTAACATCAAAAAAGTTGAGGATACACGTGCGCACGAAGCTTACCCTATTAGTGTAAAAGTAAGCAACAGGTTTACCGCCCTTAACCAGAGTTCAGTACAAAATGAACAAGCACTAACGCCGCTACCAGATCAGATACTGACACCACAACCATCCGATGAAAACACCCAGACTATTCAGGACGATTCACACGAGGAAAATCAATGGCGGCAACAAGAATCAAAACGAAAGCCGAATCAACAACCATGTAGTAAAACAACACATGTTATAATTGGCGACTCTCTCCTAAAAGGCATTTACAATGATCGGATGTCTACTTCAAAAGAGGAAACTGTCTCAGTTTTAGCGATACCTGGAGCTGGAACTGAAAGATTAATTGATAGAATTCATAGGTTCGACATACATCATAATATTACAAGAACAACAGTACATGTAGGGATCAACGACATAATGAATGGACACAGCGTTAACCCTTCGGCGATTTCCAAACTGGCCACAACAATAAAACAAAAATTTCCTAACACCTCCATTTTTATGTCATCCATTATTCCACCTTGCTATGGCTTCCAACGTCGCGTAGCCGACACCAACAACAAGACAATCCAGAGCTATTGTGAACACAACAACATTGGCTATATCAACAACACTCCTTTCTTCACAAGCAACTCTGAAGCACCAAAGAAACGCCTTTACATAGATCAAATACATACATCAAAACTAGGTAGCAGCATTCTAGCAAAAAACATCAAGTACCCGCAGCGAACGCAACACGACAACCCACCAGACACAGAGAACGCAAACCGATCTACCATGAGATCAGCCCTTCATGAAAATGCACAACACACCTTACCCGCCCCTCAAAGAAGCGCTCCTGTAACCAACAAAGTACCTAACAACAAACAGAACGCCACCTACAGCCAGGAAGCCGAACGTTACGATGTTATGTTTCCTCCACTACCTATAAGACAGCCCCTCACAAACACATTATATGACAGTTCAAGAAGCAGTGCCACAATGTCACAGACCCAAAAATCTCCTACAAGTGTTGTAACCACTGCAGACGAAATCTACAGTCGTCAAGCTTCCTCCCGTAGCCTTTCTGATCGTGCTCAGTGGAACCCAGAACTTGGCTACCTGATGCAATTCAGTCCAGCATCACTCAGCCAAGCACTAATGATGTCTGTGCAACGCGGGCCTTACTATGTACCTGACAGAGACATCCATTATCGATGATTAATCCACTCATTTTTTTTTTCATTGACTTAATCCCTGCGACCAAAGCCGTCTCTCCCCTGAAAAAATTAATTGATTACTGTGACGCATAAAGTAATAAGTACTTTGTTACTTTCTCAAAACACTTTAATTTCATTGGCTACAGGCCTTCGACAGTTCTTTTCATAATTTGCAAGATTTTTTCATTTTACTTTTTTTTAATTCGTATCCTCTCAGTATTGCTTAATTACTTTGTTAGAATTTTAGTGTTGTGGTGTGAAAACGTGCGTGCCTACTGTTGTGTGACTATTTTAATATACTACTGACAATTTCAGTTAATTGTGATTTTTTAGCAATACTTGTACCAAGTGTTCGTACGTTAAGTACTAACATTTGCATTTTCACTTACTTGGTGACGTTAATTAGTTTAAATTTTCGTGGGTTCGTATTTAAAATTGCTTTTGTTATTTTCCTTTTTAAACCACTCGCCAAAATAAAATGCATACCTATCAGACACAATGGCTAATTAAGGATGGTCTACGGCTGGGCCACCTGAACATTTACCATTTATTAGGCAAACTTCCTGAGCTTACACAAATTCTAAATAAAAATTTTCATGTTTTTGGACTTTCCGAAAGTCGCTTAAACGACAAAATATCAGATGGTGAAATTGCCCTAAATAGTTTTAAAACAGTTCGGGGAGACTCAAGTAGAAAGCTAGAAACAGGTATTGTAGTATATATTTCCACTTCTATTAGTTATCGCCGCAGAAGCGATTTAGAGACAGCAGAGACCGAGTGCATATGGTTAGAAATAAAACTACCGACTCAGGGACAATTTCTAGTCGGGTATCTTTATAGAAATCCCAGTGCAGGAGCCATCTGGTATGAAGATTTCACCACTATGATGGATAAAGTATTTACCACTGCCAAAGAAATTATTCTTCTAGGCGATTTCAACATCGACATGCGCAACATAAACCAAACATGGGAAAACATCATCCTATCTTACAACCTAAAACAAATAGTCAACCAGCCTACCAGGGTAACAAATGCATCATCCACAATAATTGACCACATCTACGTCACCTGTGCAGACAATATTATAGAATGCTCTGTTCCTACTGTCGCGATGAGTGACCACTACCCTATATGTTGCACGTGGTCAAAGAATAAATATAAAGCTCCAAGAAATAAACATATCAGTATTAAATTTAGAAGTTTTAAACATTTCAACCGTGAACTATTTTTACATGATTTGCGAACTGCACCTCTTGCCAGTGTTTACCAGCTTTCTGATCCCGACGACGCCATTGCCCATTGGACACGTATCTTTCTTTCTGTGTTTGATAACCACGCACCAACTAAAGAAGTTCGTGTGAAACGACAGGTCAAATCTCCTTGGATCACACAAGCAGTGCTAGACGCCATGAGGCAGAGAGATCAAGCTCACAAAAACAAGGACTTTAACATATACAGAGAACAGAGGAACAACGTGCAATATTTAATTCGTAGAGAAAAAAAGAATTACTTTAAAAATTTGGTTCAGAACAAAACAAACAGTAAAGATATATGGAAAGCAATCAATACCTTAGCGAACAAGCGAAATCTGTCAGTCTCGTCAACCCCTAATACTTCATTTACTCCCACAGACTTCAGCAATTACCTTCAGGCAGAAATAAACAGTCTTAAATCTACAATACCAAATTCACCTTGTGACTTAGGCAGGCTGTCAGTATTTTGTGAGAACAAATGTACCAACACAATCCCATCCAACATTCCGTTTATGACAGTTAATGAAGTGTATAACTATCTTCTAGGACTTAAAGATAATAACTCATCAGGACTTGACGGAGTCAGTAATCGAATACTGCATTATGCGGCTCCAGCTATTAGTGATTCGCTTACATACATATACAATCAATGTATCGCACGGAGCTACTTTCCGTGGCACTTTAAAGTCGCTAAGGTATATCCTCTCTTAAAACCTGGCTCTTCCGACAATAATAACCTTGGTAACTATAGGCCAATCTCCTTAATATCATCGCTATCCAAACCACTAGAAAAACACATACATAAAATAACACTACAACACCTAGTTAACAACGGCTTGCTAATTGATAGTCAGTCGGGGTTTAGACCTAAACATTCATGTCACACACAGCTCTAACTAAGATGATTGACAACTGGCACTTAAATATTAATAACGATAACATATGTGGGGCAGTTTTTGTAGACTTTAAAAAAGCATTTGATATGATAGATCACGCTATTTTAATTAGAAAACTAGAAACATCAAAAGTAAACCTTCAACTAGTGACGATAATTAAATCATTCCTGTCAGACAGAAAACATGTAGTTTCTTACAATAACTCTTGCTCATACCCAACCATAATAAATACCGGCGTTCCTCAGGGCTCTATTCTTGGGCCTCTACTTTTTGCCATATACATTAATGACCTTCCATTACACGTCGAACACGCATCCTGTGACCTATTTGCTGATGACTGTACTATCTACACGAGTGATACAAGTTGCAACACACTCGAACTATCGTTACAAAAAGATACAGACAATCTGATTAAGTGGAGCATCGGAAATCGCATGCTAATTAATATAATTAAAACAAAGTGAATGTTAATATCAACTAGACAAAAATTACAAAATTCTGAGAAAACAACACTTCAGATCTATATTGGTACCTCACCAATTGAAAACGTTAATGAACATAAAACTCTAGGAATAGTCGTTGACCAGCATCTTAATTGGAACTCACATGTTCATGCACTGACTAAGCAAACGGCACAGAAAGTTTACCAGTTAGCTAAAATCAAACATTTCCTAGATGAAGATGCACGAAAACTGTTCTATGTATCTCACATACAAACAAACCTTGACTATTGCTCCACAATCTGGGATGGTTGTTCTATGTCCAACACAAAAAGACTCCATTCACTACAAAAGCGTGCAGTGCGTCTAGTTTCTGACAACTGCCAAACACAGTGTGTAGATCTATATAAATATCTCAAAATACTGCCTCTAAGAAAGCGCTTTCTGTTCAACAAAGCTAAATTTGTTCACAAAATCCTGTCACAGAATGCTCCAACATATCTGTGGCCAATGTTCAAATACAGTGAAAGACGCAGTCAACGTCTTAACAAAATACAAGTGCCCAAGCCTAGGCTTGACTTATTCAAGAAAAGCTTAGCTTACTCTGCTGCTCATCTTTGGAACTATCTTCCACATTATCTAAAACATAACAACCTCAGTCCCTATTCATACAATCGTAAACTTTTCGAATACTTTATGAGTTCTGATTATCTGCCCCCCTAATATGATTATTTTTCCGAACAAATGGTATAATATCGAGTGTAGGTTTAATGATGAATTCAGTGCTTTTCAACATATTTTGTTTCATGGTAATACTTAGTTTGTACTTTTCAACATATTTTATTTCATGTTTATAATTAGATACTGTGAATGTGAGTATGCTATTATTTTACCTGTACAACGTTTAATTCCTTGAATTGATGGGTAAATTGTATGTGAGAATAAATGAAATCAGTATAAAAGACGGGAGAAAGGAAGGGCAGAATGTCAGACGGGCCTGCGTGCCCAATTCTCAACCCTTTGAAAATAAAGTTCGTTCGTTCGTTCGTTCTCTCTGTCGCTAGTGTAGAATTAGCAGCTTTAACTAGCTGTCTAAAATTCCAAGATAATATCAACAAAAATTAATTATAACCAATTAACTCTCTTATCCACCTTACAATTTTTTAAGTAAAGGTGTGTTCTTGTCAGTTATTCAGCATTGTTTTTAAACTATTTCAACTCATATTGGGCACCATGTGATCCACATTTTAAAGAAAATACAAACTGACAATTTTATAAACTAACTAGAACAAATTATCAGTATACTCTTCGGAGATAACTATACGGTTCTATTATCCCGAGACGAGACCACACTTGTGACTTATCACTACTCCCCTGCTCTGCTTTAATGGTCCAATAGCAACAAAACGTAGAGTAAACAATGAACGTCTTCAAAGGTATCAACCTTCGCTCAAGATTACTCTCGACACAGGTATAAATTGAAGAATTAATATTCTTCTGCTTTTTGAATCTTTACATGATTTTTTTTTTAAAAAAGCATACCAACTGAGATCATCTAAGCTGTCATGACCTTATTATTGACCGACCCTTCTGTGATGTAATACATTTTCGCCCGTATTTCTGCACCGGCAACTTAAAGAGACTCAGCAACTATTAATAGAATAGCTCTATGTGGTCATGTATTTAAAACAGTGATTCATATGGGTGCAGACACACACTTTACTCAGTAGTGATTAATCCAACAATAGCTTTACTTATGACAGGTAAACAGGTTTAGTAATCACTTAAAGTTTTAACAATGTTAAGTAAATAATTTTGTGTAATTAAAAAAAAAAAGCGATGATATTTATAATTATCGGATGATTTAATCTGTGGTTGAAATTAGGGAAAATTATGAAATGTTCAATGGTTGCACCGTTAGTCACGTTTGGTGACTGTAACATGTCTCGTGCTTTAAAGCTGAGATAATTACACAGGTTGTCAAGCTTCTTCCAGATCCGTCTGATGTATGTGCCTAGCGTCGTTTGCTGGCGGCTTGAACTACAAACTGAAAGAAGACAACTGTCTCTGATAATTATTGAGTCTCCTGACAAAGGTATCAAGCAACGTCCGCTTCTATCCACCAGTTCATTTTCCTCAGAAATGTTAACCCTCTCTGAGCTTTTAGTTGAACCCCAGTGAGTCTTTCATATATATATATATATATATATATATATATATATATATATATATATATATATATATATATATATATATATATATATATATATATATATATATGTATACGCACATATACGTACACATATCATTTAATAAAGTGATTGTGTTATACATATGTACACCATGATATCATCATCCATTCCTTTTTTTCCTTTCCTTACCTTTTAGCTTGGGGCCACTTCCATTGGTTTCTTGTGAGATATCACCAGCTGTTGCTGTGGCTATTCATGTGCAAAGTTATTTTCAGTGATGATTTTGCTATCCGAAAATAACATTGTACACCCACACGCAAATTGTACATGTCAAAATTCAATTATAAAATGTTAATATGTACATATTACAACTTACTCTGCTTTTCTTTTCGGGCAAGCACAGACGTTTTGCATAGGGACCGTCCGAATATTGTCGGCAACAGTTTAATTTGCAGGCCGGAATGTTTTCATCAGTTTTGCCAGAATTATTTTTGTACCTTAAAGCAGTACCTTTATAATTTCTAAAGTTTCTGAGTTATTACACAACAAAGACACACATATTATACATCATAGTAAAGATAAATGAATGTAGAATCAGAATATTAAAGATTTTTAGCGATATTCTACATATAGTATTTCGTTATGAAACATAATATAGACCACTTTTAAGAAAAGACTCATTTTAGTGAATGAAAAATGTACTCACCAACGCATGCATAAACACTGAAATATTATCCAGAGAGCTCCAGCATCTTTTAAAATATCAATAATCCATATATGAATATTATTTACAAGTGTCAGCTTCCTGTGATATTTTGTTAATGTTTTACAGACCATCCAGCGAACCATATAAACATTATAGACATTTGGAAAGAAAAAGGACATTATAGGCCGCTTGAAGCTTTTAAATTAAATCATACATTGTATTGTTATTATACACCAAAGACACACATATTATACATCAAAGTAAGGATAAATAAATGTAGAGTTAGAATATGAAGGATTTGTAGTGATATTCTAATTATAGTAATCAGTTATGAGTAATAATATAGACCACTTTCAAGAAAAGACTAATTTTAGTCTATCAAAAATGTATTTACCAACCATGCAAAAGACTGAAATATTATCCAGAGTGCTCTATGGTCTTTTAAAATATCACTAATCCATATATGAATATTATTTACAAGTGTCAGCTTCCTGTAATCTTTTGTTAATGTTTTACAGACCATCCAGCGAACCATATAAACATTATAGACATTTGGAAAGGAAATTATAGGCCGCGTGAAGCTTTTAAATTAAATCACACATTGTATTGTTATTATACATCAAAGACACACATATTATACATCACAGTAAATATAAATGAATGTAGAGTTAGTATATAAGGGTTTGTAGTGATATTCTACATATAGTAATCAGTTATGAGTAATAATATAGACTACTTTTAAGATAAGACTAATTTTAGTCTATCAAAAATGTATTTACCAACCCATTCAATAGACTGAAATATTATCCAGAGTGGTCTACGGTCTTTTAAAATATCACTAATCCATATATGAATATTATTTACAAGTGTCAGCTTTGTGTGATATTTTGTTAATGTTTTACAGACCATCCAGCGAACCATATAAACATTATAGACATTTGGAAAGAAAAAGGACATTATAGGCCGCGTGAAGCTTTTAAATTAAATCATACATTGTAATGTTATTATACAACAAAGACACACATATTATACATCACAGTAAAGATAAATGAATGTAGAATTAGATTATGAAGGATTTTAGTGATATTCTTCATATTTTATAGACTACTTTTTAATAAAAACACATTTTAGTGAATGAAAAATGTACTCACCTACCTATGCATAACAACTGAAACATTATCCAGAGTGCCCCAGCATCTTTTAGATTAACACTAATCCATATATGAATATTATTTACACGTGTCAGCTTCCTGTGATATTTTGTTAATGATTTACAGTCCATCCAGCAGACCGTACCATCATCATTAAAATAAAAAAGAAGATATTCGTGAACTTTTAAATTAAATCATATATTGTGTTGATATTACACAACAAAAGTCAGAAATTATGTTTCACACTAAAGATAAATATATTTAGAATTATAATATTGGGGCTTCTAAGTGCTATTCTTCATATTATATTCAATTACCAGTAATAATGTAAACAATTTTTTGTTCAAATTCATTTTAGTGAATGAAACATTTACCCAGCAACCCATGCATAAAGACTGAAATATTATCCTAAATTCTCCATGGTTTTTTTTAAATAACACTAATCCATATATGAATATTAATTACAAGTTTCAGCTTTCTGTGATGTTTTGTTAATGTTTAAGAGACTCTCCAGCGGACCGTACCATCATTATTAAAATGTGGAAACAAAAATGTCATATTCAAAGTAAATCAAATATTGTATTGTACTTACATTATTACGCATAAACAATATGTACACAATTTCCTCTAAAAGGATAATTACATTTTAGTCAATGGTGGCTTGTGTATGCCATATCTTGAAGCAGTTTTTTGTGTGGAGGTGAGGATAATCATCGCAACCCTCGCAAATAAAGTTTGTTCTTTTTGGAGAATCTGGTTTGCTGCAGACTCTACATCTTTTGTCTTTTTCTGTGTAAGCTATCATATGCTTAGCTCCTTCAAGCCTCTGAATTGGGTTGGCTGTCCTTGGTCTTCCAGGGGTTGCCTTGATACTCCTCTATCAACTATCAACAATGAGAGAGCGGGACGAAGCACATAAGCTCAAAGATTTCAGCAGGTATCGGATGCTTAGAAACAAAGTACAATACCTCATTCGTCAGGAAAAGAAACTACATTTCAGAAAGATGATTCAAGACAAAGCAAACAGCAAAGAAGTCTGGGCAGCCATTAGAACACTAACACACAAATCAAAGTCACTAAACTCTTTACCAAAAAGCTGCTCCCTCACGGCAACTCATTTTAGCAACAACTTCAAAACAGAAATTAACCTTCTCAAGTCGACACTAAAGCCAATGGACTGCGATATTAGTAAATTGACAGCCTTCTGCAACACTGAACACACCACAACAGATCTAAGACATATTCCTTTTCTAACAGTACATGAAGTTCTCAAATATATCTTGGCATTAAAAAACAACAATTCATCTGGGCTTGATGGTATCAGCAATAAGATTCTACGTTACGCTGCGCCCATCATTTGCGACTCCTTAACCTATGTATTCAACCAATGTATTGCACACAACTACTTCCCCACAGCATTTAAATCTGCCAAAGTGTACCCCCTCTATAAATCTGGCTCACATAGCGATCCCAACAGCTACAGACCAATATCCCTTCTATCATCTCTTTCAAAACCACTAGAGAAACACATTTACAACACCACACTTCAACACTTAACAACAAACAAACTGCTCATTGATAGCCAGTCAGGTTTCAGACCCAAACATTCCTGTCACACAGCTCTCACCAAAATGGCAGACTACTGGCTGTCGAACATAAATGATGGAAAATTATGTGGTGCTGTTTTTGTCGACTTCAAGGAAGCATTTGACATGATTGACCACACTATCGTGGTTCAAAAGTTGGAAACCCTCAGAATAGGCCCTAATCCACTAAACATCATCAAATCATTCCTGGCAGATCGACGACAGTTAGTGCTTCACAACAACTCGGCATCCGATTTCTCGAAGGTAGTTACAGGAGTACCGCAGGGCTCTATTCTTGGGCCCTACTCTTCGCAATGTTCATCAACGACCTGCCACTACATCTAAAATATTCAACTTTTGACCTCTTTGCAGATGATTGTACTATCTACACTAGTGACAATGACTGCGTGGCACTTGAAATGACTCTTTAAAGCGATGTAGGCAATCTAACAAAATGGAGTAATATGAATCGTATGCCAGTAAACACAAAAAAAAAACGAAATCTATGTTGATTACCACCAGACAGAAACTCCTAAGCTACACAAAAAGATCGCTACAGCTACACACGGAATCAATTCAAATTGAACATGTAACAGAACACAAAGTTCTAGGGATCACGATTGACCAGCACTTAACGTGGAACTCCCATGTACGGAATTTAACCAAACACTTAGCACAAAAGACGTACCAGCTAGCCAAAATAAAACACTTCTTAGACGCAGACACTAGACTATTGTTCTACACCTCACATATACAGACACATCTAGATTACTGCTCTACACTATGGGATTGTTGCCCTGCTTCCACCTCGAAGAGACTGCACTCCCTGCAAAAGAGAGCAGTACGTCTGATCACCGATAATCGCACGACACCACACACAAGGATAGGAAAAGAACCCAAAATACTGTCGCTAAAAAAACGTCTTCTCTACAACAAAGCCAAGCTGACTCACACAATTCTATCTAACAATGCCCCGTCGTACCTAAGATCATTGTTTCAAACCAGTAGAAGGGAGGGACAACGATTACATCAGTTACGTCTGCCCAAACCTAGGATCGACCTGTTCAAAAAGAGTCTAGCCTACTCTGGTGCCTACTTATGGAACAGCCTTCCACACCACCTAAAAAGCCTACCTACACAATATTCTTTTAACAAAGCACTTTTCAAACACTTCCTCAACACTGATTATCTACCCCCATAGAAACAGTATTTGCCTGTCAACATCTCATCCATAGGTCAACATTTCTTTTCCTCTTCCGCTCGTTTTTTTTTTTGTGCGTGAATAATTTGTTTTATATCCATGTAATATCATTATTATATTCACTTTAAAATATTATTATATAATGTAATGTATGTGGGAATGTACCCACATAATACTGTACTTTAGAAATGTGAGTCGTGAGAATGTACCCGCATACCACTGTAGTTTAGAAATGTGAACTTTATTATTTTCTTTTTTTTTTCTACTGCTTAAAGACTTTTCCTGCCACAGACGTGCGTAAGAAAGTGTTATTATTATTATTTCATTTTCCACCAAGAATGTATGGACATAAGCGAGAATGTGTTTATGTAATTTTTGTATTGATGATTGATGACACATTCAAAAATACAGATTAATTGTAGACGGATTGACCGCATGAGTGAGTGTCGGTATACAGAATTTATTTATTTTTATTTATTGTTTTATTTATTTTATTTTATTATTACTTTTTTCCCCCAATTACTAGCTTGTTTGTTTCAAAAAAAAAAAAAAACCTACTCATTTAAAAAAAAATTACGATTGCATACTGTAAATGAATGCTGTTATGGTAACTTTATAATGTTGCATGCCTTTAAATTAATGCTTAAAGCATCATGTGGGAATGAAAGGATATAGTATGCAAGATTAAAGAGAATGGAAGGGCAGAATGTTAGACTGGCCTGCGCGCCCAATTCTTTACCCTTCGAAAATAAAGTTCGTTCGTTCGTTCGTTCTGTGACTCAGGCATTAGATCTGCGGCCCACTGAAGCAAAGCATCAATCAGAGATATTTTGAACTGGTTTAATGTCATTTTTTTACTGCCTGTGAGCCTATAGAGGATGAAAGCATTGGTACAAGTAATTTCCATTATCCAGTAGAATATTTTTTTCCACCACTTGTTGCTGCGTCGTTTGTGAATGCCATAATACTTAAGCATTTGATCAGCACGGTGTGGCGTTATCAATATTATGTTCATTAAATTAGCCAAGTAAGTGTCTAGTAGGTGTAACGCCAACAGTAAATCTTAAAATAAATGCTCCAGGGACAAATACGATACAGACTTTATTATCAATACATTACTCCAGTATAATAGATGATCATCAATTTAACACACTTGAATAGAGTCCACACATAGGATTTATGCAGTCAATATATATTTCAAGAAGTGAACTGTTCTGTCCGTCTTGCGTCCGCACGGAAGTCTTCTAACACAACATTATTGAACTCATGAATGAATCAAGTAGAGCTCCATATATACTTCCTTTCAATAAATACTTCATCTAGCAATCACACACATTGCTAATTCCTTATGAAGTAGAATCATACAGCAGACATAGAATATAATCCCAAAAACTACACATCCCACTTAGCCATCCAGCTGAAACACTGCTCTTTTTAGTTGTCCCCCCTTTCTCTCACGCACTCACTGCCAAACATCACCCGACAGTTTCCCCCCATTCACGACCTACATTCTTCCCACGGACTTACCCTAGATCACACTCACAAACATACACACTCTCAACTCAGTTCAAAATCTATTCCCGTGACACTCTAGTTGAACACTGCAGCGTTTCAAAATGATGAAAACATTGAGGTGCACAACAAGACGTGTAACATTATTAATCCCCCCCCCCCTCAAGAGAAAACTACCGGTTTTCCAAGAAGGATGGCTAATAATGTATCTTCGAACCATCTCGTGACAGTCTAAGCCATGTCATATATTGTTTCGTCACTGACTGAAGTCAAATATAATCATAATAAACACATTATGTCAATTATAACCTAAGTGTAGTAGTGGATGTAATGCAATGTATAGAAATAATAATTACCAATACAGCCCCTTAATTTACTAAATTGTTGTATTGTAAGTAAATAGAGAAAATCCATGAATGAACCAAATGTTCTTGCAGTAATCACGAGTTTCACCATCAGCCTAGTTCCGAAATAGTAAGGTTCATAAGTACGCACTCCGTGTAACTATCACTCTGTGTATGATGTTCATGTCACGTTACTGTCCTAATCATGTATAACACATCTGGACAATGTGTCAACCAAAACATTCCTGCTACCTGTTATAGGAAAAATCTTATAATCATACGATTGTAGAAGGAGAGCATATCTGGCTACACGCTGATTTGGGAACTTGGCCGTTTGCAAATATGTCAATGCCTTGTGGTCAGTTTGCAGGACAAACTGTGCACCGAGTAAGTAGCGCTGGAGCTTGGTCATACACAATACCAAACACAGCAATTCCCTTTCAATGGCGGGGTACCTGGATTCTGTGGAACTCAGTTTTCGGCTAACATATAACACTGGATGAATAGCTCCATGAAAGTCTTGCATCAGGCACCCGCCAATTCCTTCCGAAGATGCGTCAGTCCTGAGAATGAATGGTAAACGCATGTTGAGCAATCTTAAAATAGGTGCGTTAGAAAAACAAATTTTAATGTGGTGTAATGCTCTGTCGCAATCTTCATTCCATGGGATCTTACTAGGAGAGCCCCTTCTAGTTAAAGAGGATAGAACTGAAGTAAAACGGAAAGTTATGTAAGCTGATTTAGAAGAAAAGTCAAGAGTACTGAAACAATGTACCCAACGACAGTTGTGTACAATCCACCAGAAAGTGCATCATAAGTTCCATACGAACAGTAATGCAAAAGTTAATAAAATGTGACTCTGTACAGCCCTAACAGCTGAGATAGACCAGACCTAAAATATGGAAGAGACTGGGAAAAAAAACGCACCCGAGAACGCAACTAAACTGTGCGTGGTGCTGAATGTTTCACCAATTTTACATCAAGACAATGACACAGGTATAAATAGAAGAATTAAAATTCTTCTGCTTTAGGAAGCTTCACATGATTTTAAAAAAAAGTGAAGCATACCAACTGAGATCATCTAAGCTGTCAACACCTTATTATTCTCCAGCATCTTCTGTGAGGTAATACATTTTCGCCCGTATTTCTGCGCCTGCAACTTAAGGAGACTCAGCAACTATTAATAGAATAGCTCTATGTGGTCATGTATTTAAAACATTGATTCATACGGGTGCAGACACACACTTCACTCAGTAGTGATTAATCCAACAATAGCTTTACTTATGACAGGTAAACAGGTTTAGTAATCACTTACAGATTTAACAATGTGAAGTAAATAATTTTGTGTAATTTAAAAAAAAAGTTGCGATGATATTTATCATTATCGGATGATTTAAACTGTGGTTGAAATTAGGGAAAATTATGAAATGTTCAATGGTTGCACCGTTAGTCACGTTTGGTGACTGTAACATGTCTCTTGCTTTTAGGCTGAGGTAATTACACAGGTTCTCAAGCTTCTTCCAGATCCGTTTGATGTTTGTGCCTAGCGTCGTTTGCTGGCAGCTTGAACTACAAACTGATAGAAGACAAATGTCTCTGATAATTATTGAGTCTCCTGACAAAGGCATCAAGCAACGTCCGCTTCTATCCACCAGCTCATTTTTCTCAGAAATGTTTACCTTCTTTGAGCTCTTAGTTGAACACCAGTGAGTTTTTCATATATACATATATGTATATATGTATATATGTATGTATATATGTATGTATGTATATATATATATATATATATATATATATATATATATATATTTATATATATATATATATATATATATATATATATATATATATATATATATATGTATATGTATATGTATATGTATATATATTTATATATATATATATATATATATACATATATATATATATATATATATATATATATATATATATATATATATGTGTGTGTGTGTACTGTAAAGACGAAATATGTTGGATGGTTCCACCACTGTAGAAGGGTGTAAATGTGTCTATATGTGCGCTGTTAGAGGCGAACAGCATAGTCGGGCTTACAGATGGCCGATATGGTGTGGGGATGTATAGACAAGTCAATGGACGCGAATGAGTGTAGTCCTAATATAAAATACTGATGATCACACACACCAAATGTACATATAATCTTCAAGAAATGTCGAAAAGGCTGTGGTACACTTGCTGACGATTTAATTACACCACAGTAACAAGGACATCATCAATACACTGTCAATGGGACATCGTTCACACACATCATGGAATAACAACAGTTCATTACATCCAATATCAACGACACTGTGAACGGACTGCAGGTATCGCACTGCTAGCAGTACGTCAGTAATTCTTCTCTACCTTCTCTAACGAAATAAGCCATGTAAGACTCTGGTCAAATAAGCCGCATAAGTGCCGGGCTTCAAAATATATAAGGTTCTCTATATCTCCTCTGACAAAATAAGTCATGTACATATCTGGCAAAATAAGCCGCATAAAAGCCGGGCTTCAAAATATATATAGTTCTCTGTATCTCCTCTGACAAAATAAGTCATGTACATCTCTGGCAAAATAAGCCGCATAAGTGCCGGGCTTCCAAATATATAAAGTTCTCTGTATCTCCTCTGACAAAATAAGTCATGTACATCTCTGGCAAAATAAGCCGCATAAGTGCCGGGCTTCAAAATATGTATAATTCTCTGATTCTCCTCTGACAAAATAAGTCATGTACATCTCTGGCAAAATAAGCCGCATAAGTGCCGGGCTTCAAAATATATATAGTTCTCTGTATCTCCTCTGACAAAATAAGTTATGTACATGTGACGGGTCGGTGGTGGTGGTGTGGTTGGTGTTGCGTTTCCTTCGTTATGGTATTATTATTTAATCATAAAGTCACTCTGTGGACATAGCAATGTTGGTTAGACTGGTTAGCCCTGGGCATCAGAACATCCCTTCGACGTTCTGATTTGCATGGTCTATAGTATTTGATTTCCCTTGTGGGAGAGTTATCGTGCTGACAAAGGTAAACACCAACAGTTGTAGAACCGAACCCGAAACGTAAATAAATGATCAAGCCATCTGCTTTGAGTCCACATGTATTGAGATTCATACAAAAACGATAATCGACATTCACAAAGGTTTCATATACAATTCAGCGTAACACTTGAATTCCAAATAATATCAGTATGTATCCGTCCGTGTCAAAACAATGTGTCAGAAGAACATCGCGGTTATATACGTGCGCTGTTATAGTCAACAGCCAGAAATGAGCACATGAGTTCTTGACATCTACAAATTGAATCATAATACGATTCTTCTTCCATTATTAATTTAATCTAATTAATCTCATGCTCAGATTAATTTCCGAACTGACCCTGAAGTCTACATCGATTCATCTATAAAATATAGGCTATATACTCAGCCTTATTTCCTTGGAAGAAATACAAGACACGACCTTCTTGCTTGACGGATAGCGTAACAAAGGCCCTGTAACCAAGTCACCCGGCGTGACCGTCCCAACGCGAATGCGTCATAATCTCCGCATATATTTCGCGTTCACTATACCGTAAAATATCGACATATTCTATAAATATTAATGACCCCTAAACGTTGCGCATGGGTAAACCCCAGCAGACGCCATCATTTAAAATAACACCGTAACAGATTTCCTGTCAGACGGGGGCAAAAAAAATCTATGAAATAGATTTTTTTTTGAACAATATTAATCAAATTATCAAAAAATTAACAAAACCCGACATATGACCTACGATGTTCTATCTAGAACAGTGTCGCGGTCATGTCAGTAATATATTAAAATAAAATCAACGTTATATCATACATATAACTTATATTAAACAAGGAAATGTCACTGTCACTAACTAATTAACTAATTAATTTGTTGTATGTATAGACTAACTAATAATGTGAGGTGTTATTAAAATTATTCTAACTAACTAAAATTAAAATAATTAATTATAGTATGTAAGTATGGTACTAACTAATTAATATTTAATTAAAGAAAATGAGAAATAGAATAAAAGAGTAAAAGAAATAAAAATTGAGAAGTACGGACAATTAAAACCAAATATTAAAGTATACATTAAATTAGCATGCGTGTGAAAATGAAGTGTAAGGATAGATAACTAATTAAATTAACGCAATCAGAAGAAAAGAGCAGAGAAAATTCATACATTTTAACTATATATATGAAATGTCATAATTTAATATCTATTACCACATTTTTGACTTTATTATCTTAGTATATTTTATTTTTTTTTTTCATCACATTTTCTTTTAATTACTATATTATATACTAATTTAATAACTAGAAAATTTAATAATATTGGACATGAAGATCCAATCGTTGTTACCTCCTGTTGAATTGGATGAAAGTTTATTAAGACACAAGGTTCATATTATCAAATTATGATTTGATGATCCATTCATCGTTAGTTCCTTTATTAAACTTTGAAAGTTAATTGACTAAGTCATCACTGTATCTGTCCTTTCTACATCAGAGATTGTTCCTTTTTAACAGTTTTCAATCGAAATGAGTGATACTCAAAGTGGAATTGAAGTTCAAATTTTCAAACGATCCGTAAAACTTGATATTTTGATCACAATCGTGTATTTCGAAATGTCCTTATTTAGGTAGGAAGTCCAACTGAATTGTTGTATATTCTGACTTGATATCAATACCGTTCATTGCCAATGTAATGATTGACTAGTCAGAAAATGTTCTTGCAATTGTAATATTCATTCAGAATCCGTAGGATGTCTGGACAACGTGTCGGCTATGACGTTTTCAGTTCCAGGTATCGACTGTATCTCGAATTCGTAGGGTTGCAACGTAATAGCAAATCGTGCAAGTTTAGCACTTTTATGGTTTGATCGACGTAATGCTGCCACTGATTTTTGATCAGTTTGGATCAGAAATGGAGATCCCAGTAAGAATTTCTCTAACTTGGTAATTGCCCAGATTACGGAGAGCAATTCTCGATCCACAGTGGAATATTTCATCTCCGGAGGTTTCAGTTTGCGTGAGATATACATTACGGGGTGAAGGACATCATCATGATATTGCAGTAGACATGCCCCGAGTCCGTAATTACTCGCATCTGTACGTAGAACAAACTTTTTAGAAGCATCTGGTAATCTTAAAACAGGTGGGCATGAAAATATTTTTAAGATAGTGCGAAAAGTTTTGTCACATTCGTCGGTCCAATTTATCCTTAAAGGCATGTTCTTCTTTAGTAACGAAGACAGGACAAATAGACGATATACAAAACTTATGCTGCATTGGCTGAGCATAGTTAGAACAGTCAATCACGTTACTGTCTAGCGTAGGCATGGTAAAACAAACAAAGACAGAAATACAAAGTGTTATTGTAGATAAGACAACACAAGTGTCATCTAATAGAAGAGTCTACATTCACTAATATACGCCTGAATAGATTAATAAGAAAGAAAGTAAAAAAAAAATAATGATGACTGACTATGCTGAGTCATCGAAGATGTGACGAATAAGATTACAGTACACTGTTATCTGCGTGACGCAGAATCAGGTACTAGTTGTAAATTTAGTGACTGGTGATGAAAATAAACACCATTATCACGCTCGATTACCCAACGAGCGTCTCGATTGTTACGAAAAGTAACCATCGCCTGTCTATTCTGCCCATTGCATGATGGCAGAAGACGAACAAACTTAACTTTTGCTGTATAATCAAAAAAATTTATAAGTGCCTGCCAGGTAGTATCCTGCGGCAGATTTCGCACTAACACTGTGCGAGAATACGCACTTTTCCCAATATATGTAGTATCATTGTCACGAAATTGTGCACAATGATGATATGTATTATTTGTTAAAGAATGAACCTTCCTTTTCAACAACGACACTGTCTTTTTATTAGATGATATATCATCCTGACTGGACTGAGGATGATACCTATTAGTATATATGGCAGCAGGTTTCCTGCATGTCGGAGACACTTCCTTGCTGTGCAAAGTAAAAACTTTGCCGACAGACTTATTTGTCTGAACTTGATTATGATGGTTCATATGAACCCTAGCATTATTTTTCAACACCTTACTCTTCTCTTTACAATCTGTTCCCCTGTTGACAACGTCAACAGTTTTCTTAAGATCAGTTGCCAGCTGATCCTGTCGCCAAGACTTGTTCATTGAATTGGCAGTAGTATCCTGACGAAGAAAAGTATATCTCCCTCGAAATGATCTTCTAATCGCCAATGGGTGTATTGATACCTTAGTATCAGTTTTCGTACTTGAGGCATGTCGTACAGTACGATTATTCTCTTTATTGGTCATCAATCTTTTTTTACCTGCCAGTACGTCTAGTAGACAATCAATCCTCATTCTTAGTTTATTATTTTCAGAAGTCAGGAATGTAATATCCTGCCTCTGTTTCTTATTTAACTTATCTAAGTTAAATGTTATCTGCTTCTCACTAGCTAGTAAGGAATCAAATGTGTTCACTGCCGTAGCAAGATCGTAAATTTGTTGTTGTGTCTTATTTTCCAATTCTGTATATCTATCTTTCTCCTTCAGGAGTAAAGCTTCTAATGTAGTCAATCTTTCATCCGCTGAACCAACAGCATCCAACTTGTTTTCCTGTCTAAAACACAATTCATAAATGTTATCATTATCTGTATGACATCTATCTATCATATTATTGTCATCAAATGATACACTCGCATTTTTCATTTTTCCTATATTAATCTTTGTCTTCATTCCCCTGTTTAGACAGAATTGCTTATATTGTTCCTCATCATGAATAGACAATGAATTAACTGCGTTCAGCTTTGTTGAAAATGCATTAATCTGCTTTTGCATTCTCTTTTCTAGTTCAAAATATCTATTATTCTCTTTAAGGAGCAATGTATCGAGTTTAGCGAAATTGTCATTAGTGAATTTTTCATGCTGATTGATAATTCGTCTAAATTCAAGATTCTCGAGTTCAATTATTTTCATTTTATTCTCCAACACCATGTAAGAAACCTTCATATCCTGAATTACCACCTCTTGTGCATTAACCTTTCCTCTCCAAAAAGAAACTTCAGATTTCAGCCCATGATTCTGAGCTGTATGTGTATAATCATCTGTCACTAACATGATATTACCTTTATGTAATTCAATATCAACACCATTCTCGTCAGAATTATCAACATCTTTCATTATTTCTTGATTAGTCAAATCAAGATTTGCTACATTTTTATCCAAAACTGTCATGCTTAAATCCTTTAAGAACTTCTTGGTCCTTTCTGCTTCGTTGAATGTGTAATCTGTCTCAACAGCAATAGCCAACAGTCGTTTGAACCCGTTGACTAATGAGTGTGGGGCAGAGGCAGCTGTTGGGTAGCCAACAACCTTTTCCACCATTATTCTCATCTTTTCTTCAGTTTCTATGAATTCTCTTTTCTCATTAACCTTCTTCTCCTCTAATGGATAAATATTTTTTTATCCTCTAATGCAAATATCTTTTTAGTTTCTTCCAGTTCCTCAATACGCCTTATATCAACTCCCATTTCTTCTTCATTATATGCCTTTCCTTTTTCTTCCCATTCATCTACAATAAAAAATCTCATAGCAGATATTTTCAAATCTTCACACTGCAAACCATAATAAAAACGTGCCATATTCATGTAATACTCTAATGTACGCATGGTAAATATATATATCTATGACTCTATTAGTCAATCAAATCATATATGCAACTAAGTATTGTCACTTAATATAACCAACTATAATCTCCCTAATATCATTAGTTGTAAGTCCCACAACTATTTTGTAATCAAATAATTTATATCAATAATATATAAATAATATATACTCATTACATTAGACCAATGTATTATACCCTTATTAATTTATGATGCTGAATTGCTATCATACACCTAACAATTATTGGTATTATTCCTCAATAATTATATTATTGAATCTTAATTGTCACTAAGTTACCAATATAGTACTGAGAAAGTGTACTAATTTATATTAAATATGTATTAATATGTTATAAAGTTTTAATAATTAACAATTATATTTTATGCCATAATCATGAGGCATAAAGTGCATTGCCCATTTCTAGGACCACTACTGCAAATATGTGCAAAGTCCCTAATTCCTCATCAAAGCTGATAAAAATTTAATTATATTCATCTACACTATTATTAATGAAGAAATTATAGTATTAATATTAAATTATAGAAGGATGAAATGAATACAAACAATACAATGGGTTAACCAAGGATTACGAAACAGTATTACCATACGACAAGACATTTTCACAATAAAAAATGCATTAATAACTAAGTGGTATAAAACGGAAGTGAGAGATTAAGAATGAACTGAATAGAAAGTTAAGCTATGTACGTAACAAATAGTGACGTCACAGGACTCATTTGACGTTAATACAATACATTTAATTAAAATTAAAGATAGCTAGATCAGAATAACAAGATAGATTATGAACATAGGACTGTAAATGAATAAAAATAAGAACCAAATACATCAGAAAACAACAGTTATAACATGACTATACACCTAACATGCAAAGTGAATTAATGCAAGTCCGAACCAAACGATCACCGATAACGATAATTCGACGCTTTCTTCGCGAGGTGCTATTAATTCACAGCCTTAGGAACATTCAGAATGAATATCGGCATCCTGAGAGCCATTTTTATTCATTATGAACCGCCGCCCAACCATACCTGCTACATGAAAAACGGACAGAAACAATATTTAACATTGATACATAGAAAAAAGAACATGGCATTACTTGGACAAACAGGACGAAATATTTTAACTTTTAAAATCAGTGACTTATCTTGTTTTGGCGGTAAAATCGTACATTATATGCTTCGCCGACGGACTCTAGAGCTTGTTTGTATTATTGAGAAAGTCAGCAATAGGTTTTATTTCATGTTTTTTTTTTTTTTTTTTTTTTTTTTCGTACGCCCGCTAATACTCGAGGCGAAATCTCAGGTTATTGTTAATGTCTAACCTGACATTGATTTTACGTGAGTATCCGTTTTTCTTGTACAGAGACAGGTGTCCCTCGCCATTCAGGCAGATACTCTCCGAATTTCGGAGGTACCCATTAGAGCTGGGTCGGCTCAGGAGCCGCCAATCCCTGGTCGACGTCACTTCTTCAAATGTTTTCGCCAAGTCTCAAGTTAATCCAGTCCAATTCCCGGTCGACGAAAAATCCTCAAATGCCGTCGCCCGGGTTTGATCCTGAATCACCCGGTCGCCAGAGCGGTGTTGTAACCACTACGCTAGCGCGGCTCCCATTTCATGTTTGAATGCTGCAAATAAATTTGTTTGACAGACATTGTCAGCTGCTGGCTTTTCCAACCGTTCATCTGTCGTCAAGGGCATGACGTCACCGGTGTTTATGCAAATAATGTTCGTTTCGGCTCGAAAGGACAAATGTCTCATTTTTTTGTGGTTCGTTCTTCTGAAAAAATTCCAAAACCACTAATGGCCACCAGTTGTGACGGGTCGGTGGTGGTGGTGTGGTTGGTGTTGCGTTTCCTTCGTTATGGTATTATTATTTAATCATAAAGTCACTCTGTGGACATAGCAATGTTGGTTAGACTGGTTAGCCCTGGGCATCAGAACATCCCTTCGACGTTCTGATTTGCATAGTCTATAGTATTTGATTTCCCTTGTGGGAGAGTTATCGTGCTGACAAAGGTAAACACCAACAGTTGTAGAACCGAACCCGAAACGTAAATAAAGGATCAAGCCATCTGCTTTGAGTCCACATGTATTGAGATTCATACAAAAACGATAATCGACATTCACAAAGGTTTCATATACAATTCAGCGTAACACTTGAATTCCAAATAATATCAGTATGTATCCGTCCGTGTCAAAACAATGTGTCAGAAGAACATCGCGGCTATATACGTGCGCTGTTATAGTCAACAGCCAGAAATGAGCACATGAGTTCTTGACATCTACAAATTGAATCATAATACGATTCTTCTTCCATTATTAATTTAATCTAATTAATCTCATGCTCAGATTAATTTCCGAACTGACCCTGAAGTCTACATCGATTCATCTATAAAATATAGGCTATATACTCAGCCTTATTTCCTTGGAAGAAATACAAGACACGACCTTCTTGCTTGACGGATAGCGTAACAAAGGCCCTGTAACCAAGTCACCCGGCGTGACCGTCCCAACGCGAATGCGTCATAATCTCCGCATATATTTCGCGTTCACTATACCGTAAAATATCGACATATTCTATAAACATTAATGACCCCTAAACGTTGCGCATGGGTAAACCCCAGCAGACGCCATCATTTAAAATAACACCGTAACAGTACATCTCTGGCAAAATAAGGAAAAAAATGTATTTCTACCTTTACTGTCAACATCAGAAATAAGTCACATAATTATCAGCCATCAATCCTTGGCTTTCAGACATATATCGGGGAAAAATCTCCAACATTTTCTATCACACAAAACTATTTCCTCCTTACACACAGTCAGAAAAAAACATGGCTGATCACCTTCTCGGCCAAGCGCTCAAGCGGGATCCCGTCTCTCGATCTCGCCAAATAATCACGCATGCGCGGATAAACGCGAGGCGTGAGTTAAACTCAACACGAGAAATTTCTTGAAAGATCGACAAATGTTCGAGAGAAATATATATATTATAACGATACAAATTTAGACTAAAATTCTGAATCTTTTGATGCGGCAAACTTCAAATGTGTGCGACCAATTTGTAGAGAATGGGATGGCTAATGGTCGGTCGCTTACGTACAGGAAGTCAGTTAGATCATAAAGTCAGTTAATATCTGGTTTATCAATCCAGTGTACGTGTGCGTTCTAGGTAGAACACTGGCTAAACAGACAGTTCAACTTAAAATAATTGTGTCTGCTACTACAGCAGAATAATTTTTGGTGTACAAGTATTTCTCTGTGCGATATGGCATCTTCCAGTAGGCCTAAAGCATATAAAAGGAACCGCAATGTTTTGTCAATTGAAACGAAAACAGAAAATTATCAAGAGACTAGGACAAGGTGAAACTGTGTCTTCACTTGCGAGGATTTTCAATGTTGGGAAAGCTACCGTCTCTGACATCAAAAGTAACAAGGATAAAATTATGAGTTTTGCATCGAAATTTGATAGTGAAAATTGGTCGAAGAAACGTAAAACCATGAGAAATGCGAAAGATGTGAAATTGGAAGAGGCTTTGTATATATGGTTTGTGCAAAGATGAAGCAAAGGGGAACCTATCTCTGGTTCTCTGTTGTGTGAAAAGGCACTTCAGTTCAACAATCAACTTGACGGTCCTCCTGACTTTAAGGCTAGCCAGGGATGGTTAAGAAACTTTAAATCTCGTCATGGCATACGAGAATTGGAGATTCAAGGGGAATCTTTATCTAGCGATGCAACTGCCGCTAACAATTTTAAAGAAACATTCTTGGCTTTTTTGGAAGAAGAAGGTTATTCACTCGATGATGTGTATAATGCCGATGAGACTGGCTTATACTGGAAATCATTGCCTCAAAAATCACTTGCATCTCAGCGCGAAGCAGCTGCCCCTGGGTTTAAAAAGTGCAAAGAGAGAGTAACAATTTTGGTAGCCGCTAATGCCAGTGGAAGTCATCGTTTACCGGTGCTAATGATCGGCAAAGCCAAAAAACCACGTTGTTTAAAGAATGTGACATGTCTCCCATTGTGTTACAAAGCACAGAAGAGTGCTTGGATGAATAGTGAAATATTTCTTGATTGATATACAAATCAGTTCATCCCAAATGTGAAGAGGTTGAGAGAACAAGAAAAGAAAACTGGAAAAGTAATTCTTCTACTGGACAATGCACCATCTCATGCAGAGAAGGATACATTGAATGCAGTTGATGCAAATTTTAAAGTAATTTTTCTGCCTCCCAATGTAACAGCACTGATTCAACCAATGGATCAGGGTGTTATAGCAAAGCTTAAAAAGATGTACAAGAAGGAAGTCCTGCGTCGTTTATTGTTGGCTGAAGATGAAGAAAGTGTGGTGGCGTTTTCCAAAAAGCTTAATATCAAAGACTGCTGCTATATGTTAGCTGATGCTTGGACCACCCTGTCACAAGATAATCTCAACAAGGCTTGGAGTAGATTGCTTGGGAAAAAAAAGAGGAAATGAAACTACTGCAGTGGACACAAAAATGATGATTGTATAAATGAAGTTGTGGAACTGTTTCAAGCAATGCCCGGATTTTCGGACTGTGACAAAGATGATGCACACATGTGGCTAGAAGATGATAATGATTCTGGTTTTCAGTTTTTGAACGTTGAAGAAATTTTGTCTTTTGTGCAAGAAGAAAACCAATAACATGTAGTGACCGATGATGAATACTCCTCAGAAGTACATGATGCACTTGTAGCTTATGAAGAAAAACCAAAACGTCGATGTTATTTTAAAAACATTTACTCATTCTTAACAAAAATAATAATACA
>JAMPIV010017920.1:0-45000 GCA_024509875.1 Oreohelix idahoensis
TTCAGTTTTTCTCCGATAGTTTCACCTACACGAATTTCAGTGACGTCGCGTTGTTAGGCATTAGACTGTGTTCCACGTCATCTTCAGCTGGATCATGTGATCGAAAACTGATCGTAAATATTTCCTTCGAAAGTCATTCAGAAATTTTTTTGTCGATCCCCAGACACCGGACACCACTGTTGCAAGTGGTCTGTTGCAAGTAGTGGTTTGGTTAGCTCTGAACAATGTTCCATATAATGTCAATAAAGTAATTATAAATTCTGGCCATTGTTTTATCTTCTTGATATTCTTGAGTGATCGTGTATCGTGCCTTCTATGTAAGATTACGCGAATGCAGGGGTGGAAGATTCTGAATAATAATTGAACCTTGGAATACGATTGATGTGACAAGTCGGTTCCATTGAGTCCACAATTATTTAATACAGATTACACGTCAAGACGATTCATGCATGTTGATCACAAAGGTACATATTATAACTTGAAAATATATGGCATAGATATGTAGATATCCTATCAGTCCTTGTCCAATAATCAAATTACTGTATGCAGATTGTCATAGCTGTATGCACGCGCGGTTGGGGTTTCCAACGGCCGACAGTGAGTCTATGAGTCTGGCAAAATCAAATACTATGGACTGTAATTCATCCTTCCTTAATTTTCACTTCGTACTGACCTTTAATCATTTCAAATCTTCGTAATAGCAATGGACTGACCCATGTCCGTACTTGCATAAAATATATCTGTATGGCAATACCATGCCCAACATTGGAAGGAAAGTCATACGCGTCTTAACAGCTTGACGGTCAATGTGAAAAGGGTAGCGTTTCTTAGTTACCGACTGTGTCCTAAACAACTCTATACACGTCATAATCGATCGTGTCTAAAGCGTTCAAAATTGAAACCTCTATCGCAATATATTAAATGCCTTAACCTTTTACAATTGCACGTCTGGTAACCTTTAGCAGACGGCGTTAATATCATATACCGTAACAGCAACCAACTCTTTCCAATCCGTCTCTTGGAATTATTATCACTTATTAATGCTCGTGATATCCTTATTTAATATTCACATATTCCGGCTATGTCCAATTATTCAATATTTTGGCTTTCCGCGCCAGGCTTTAACTGCCATATATAAATATTCACTTGCGAACGTATCCTCCGATATTCGCGATTATACTTTGGACTCTCTGGTCCTATCCATTTGACTTGAATGCTTTCCCAGCATGATCTATACGGATTTACGCTATTTATAATTCACAATGGGTATACCATTTAATATACACAATCCCTAATCAGTGGCCATGCCACACATTATACACAATCCATAAGTGGCTCTGCCACACTTTGAAAACACTGCCGGACGGCACTACGGCCACACATAGACTGCGGTTACTAAGCTTGATGCGTCATACATCCATATGCGCGATTTTCCAGTACTCATTCAGCTGAGGTGGTTCGTGGTGCAACCATGCGAATGCTGCAGACATTCACATGCTTGCAAACCCCGAAACAATCCTCAACATCATCCCCCTCGCTCAAAAACGTGACACTCGTGGCACGTGTGAGAGTGGTGGCGAAGATGTACCCGACTATAATCTATGAATGTTGTTCAACATTAAGTATGTTATAATTAAATTTACACTCATAATTAGAAATGACAATCATAAAATCATATACACATAGTCAACTTTGGTCACGCCCAAAAGACAAAGTCATATTCAATCTTGTGACGAAAAATTTCTAGATAACAATTCCGCGAGATTATTATTTGTTCCAGAAATCGGTATGATGGTAAATGCGAACTCCTCTAATAATAGGAACCATCTGTGTATTCTCGCATTACGCATTGTTCTGGCGGTGATGAAAGTAAGTGGGCTGTGGTCTGTCTGAATATAAAACTTCTTCCTGATCAGATATTTAGACAGTTTCTCCAGACACCAGACCACAGCCAAAAGCTCGCGCTCGCCTGTTGCATACTTTTGTTCAGCAGGTGTAAGCTTGCGTGATGCAAACAAGCATGGATGTAGAATCTCTTCATAGCATTGAAGAAACATCCTGCGATCCTGCAACTCAAAGCATCTGTTTGAATCACAAATGGCACATGTAAATTTGGTAATAATAGAATAGGAGGATTCTTAAATAAATTCTTAATCCTAATCAGAGCTTCTTCACACTGCGGTGTCCATAAATTTTTTTTGGGACTACTTTTGGCCAGCAATCCGGACAAAGGAGCAGAAATCTGTGAGAAGTGTGGTATAAATTTATGGTAATAATTAATTAACCCCAACAAGCTTCTCACTTGCTTCTTCGATGATGGGGTAGCAATATCTAGTATGCGCTTGACTGTATTGTCGTCAGGATGTAATATGTGGTTACCTATGCGGTGACCCAGAAATGTAATCTCCCCACAACCTATCTGGACCTTAGAAGGTCTTACAGTCAAACCATTTTGTCGCAGTGTAAGAAGTAGAGAAGACAAACCAGTAATGTGGTCTTCCCATGAGTCGTGAAATAGACAGATGTCATCAATGTATGTGATGACATCTTTTATATCTCCCAGAAGGCGGCGCATCATGCGCACGAATGTCGCAGGCGTGTTTACAAGGCTGAAGCACATGTAATTCCATTGAAACAATCCAAATGGAGTAGTAAAGGCGGTAAAAGGCTTGGCATGTTCTGTAAGAGGTATCTGCCAATATCCTTTCGACAGATCTAATTTACTAAAATAAGTAGCTTGTGAAACTTGAGACAGTAGGTCGTCCAACAAATGCATTGGTTCAGCGTCATTAATTGTGATTCTGTTAAGACGTCTGAAATCAATACAAATACGGAGCGAATCATCCCTCTTTTTCCCAATTACCATAGGAAAAGCATAAGGTGACTCTGATGGAGATATGACTCCCAATCTTATCATATCCTTCAGTTCCTTCTCAACCTTATCTTTGTGATGTAGAGAAATAGGGTAAGGTCTTAATTTGATAGGATGATTGTCTGTCAGAATGATGTCATGAGAAATTAGAGATGTTCGACCTGGAAGGTCAGTAAGTACATCATTAAAAGAAAGAAGAATTTCTTGCACTTGACTTTGTTGTGTAGATGACAAAGTCGAAGAAATTGTGACATCCTTCGAAGATTCGGAAGATTGTAAAGATGGTAAAGAAAATTGTAGAGGAATCGAAGATGCAGTATCTTCCTCATTCACTAATGCGAAAGAAGAAATTTGAGCTGAAGACTCAGAAACAGAGTTAATAATGGGAATTAACTCTTGTGGTCTTTCCACTGCCAATTTCAGCATATTGACATGGAAAATTTTAATTTCCCTCTTATGTTTATAGCGTAATCAACATCCGTGGCTCGTTTAATGATCACAAATGGACCCTGCCATGAAACCAAAAGTTTATTGTCATCATGAGGAAGTAGTAACCAAACCTTTTTCCCCAGGATTAAAATATCGTAACGTTCTATTTTGATTATGGAATAATCTAGATTTTTGTGTAGCTGATTTGATGCTATCAGATGCATAGGTGCACGCATCAATGATTCTTTGTCGAAGTTCAATAACTAGCTCATAACTAGTACGAGTGGATTCATCTACTGATGATCCGACCAATAAACTCCTTAAAATCATCATTGGGCCACGCGGATTAGAGCCATAAACAAGCTCGAACGGACTAAAGCCCGTACTTTCGTGGATGCAAATAAGGCTGCACAAAGGAGCCGGTCCCAGACACGAGGACATTCCTCAGTGATCTTATGAAGAATCTGTTTGAGCAATCCATTGTAGCGCTCACAAACCCCGTTCGTTTGGGCATGGTATGCACTGGAAAACGAATGGTGAATGGATAGCATCGATTCCACCTCCTTCATAATGTGTGAGGTGAATTGTGAACCTCTGTCTGACAAGATTTCCTCCGGAAAACCAATCCGACAAAAAAATTGAAAATAATGCATCAGATACTGACGCAGTAGTGATGGTTTTCAGAGGTATGGCCTCAGGCCACCATGTACAAAGATCTATACAGGTTAAGATATAACGGAACCCATTATTAGATGGAATTGATAAAGAACCAATAATATCTATAGCTATCTTTTTAAATGGTCCTTCTGGTACGTCAGTGATTTGTAAGGGTGCCGTATGGAATCTGCCCTAACGTGATATGCTCTGACATGTCGTACATGACCTGCAATACAATTTTGTGTCCCTATTGACACCAGGCCAATAAAATTGTGACTCTAAATAATGTTCTTTTAATGCCCATGTGACCTGCCATAGGAGAGTCATGCCCTGTCTGTAACACCAATGGTCTATATTCTTTTGGAACTACCACCTGATGAATAATAGAAATACCATCATCATAGTATCTTGTTAGTATGGATTGCTTAAGTTGAAACCAATGTTGGGCTGATCTCGTATGTTTAATAACCTTTTTCTCTGCTAGCGCAAATAAACGCTGTAAACTTGGATCATTTTTTGTTTTACTGCGAACGCCGCTGGTGATTCAGCAACGACGCCCGGGGACATAATTGTCTCTAATACAGGTGTAGGTGGGGTGGCCATATATGTAGCCAACTGTTGTGCTGTACTGACAACAGCGTTTGCCACCAATGGTTGAGATTTAACCCATCTTTCGACCTCATCTGGAGTGCAATCTCTAACTCCAGGTATGTTACCTAATATTATTTCAGCCACGGGAGCTCTTAAGCCGCAGGCATAAACAGTGCCTGTGTAAAAAGGTGTGTCGATATAGACACGTGCTACTAGAAATTTCTCCACATTCCCACCAAATGTAACGCATTTCACAATTTTACCCGTGAATGCAGTGGGCTCGATAAGCGAGTGCTGTATTCCGACCGTTGAACATCCACTGTCCCTCAAAACTTTTACTTCTTTTCCATATAAAAATCCGTTATGGTATGTGAGACGTCCTAAATTCTCACAAGCAGACATAGAAGACATAGTGTGTCCGCAAAGAAGTGTCTTTTTCCTATCTGATATCAGATGTGATTGACAAACATAACAAGAGTCATCTAACATACTACATGAATTAGCATGTTTGTTCTCATCGCTATCATGATCTCTTTTGCCAGCACATGCATTAGCGTGACTACATTTGTCATTGTTCTTCGAAGAAGATCTAGATAGACCTGTTTTCTTTTTGAATGCCTTCCTCTTATCATAATAAAAATATGTTGACTCTTCGTTATCATCACTCTTATTGTATGATGATCTATGATCATTGTAATCTCTATCATACTGTTTGTGATAATCATCACGACCCCTACCTTTGTGGCATCCACGATCATGAGGTGAATAACTTCGATAACTCCGACGGTTGAATCTTGAAGGAGAGCAATAATGAGGGAAGTTGTAAGACCCCCGATATTCTTGACGAAAATGTGTACGATATCGTCCGTCAACGCTCTTCGATCTAGGTCGGTGATCATAAGATCTATGATCGTGGAGTGCTGCGCACGCAGGCATTGGATCTCGAGGAAAAGATCTATGTACATCCTTGTTTGGATGTGCCGTGACAAATTGTCTACCGAGTTTTTCGTATTCCTCAATAGAGTTAGGGTGTCTCTCCTGAAGGAAGGATTCTAAGTCATGACTACACGAGGATAGCACTTTATCCCGTAGCATGAGATCCATCAACCCTTCGTATGATTTGGTAATACCTGACAAATCTATCCACCTATTGAAAAAATGTTTAATGGAAACAATAAATTCTCCAAAGTCAGCATCCTTACTTGGTTTAGCCGTATGGAAACGATCTCGGAATCCAGATTCAGTTAACTGGAACCGTCTCAGACGTACTTCTTTTACGACATCAAAATCATTTCTGCTTTTCTCATCCAGATTCATGAAAATTTTGAGTGCGTCCCCGTTCAAAAAATCAACAAGATACTACACCATCTTTCCTTAGGTATATTTAGACCTGTAACCTTCATAATAAATCTGGATAAAAAGGAATCCACGCATTATCTAGACTGATCGAAATGTGGTATCTTCAATTTAGAGTAAAATACATTTGAATTAGCTGAAGGCCTAGACTGATCTGATTGTACTTTAGCCCATTCCAAAGCCTGTTCTTTCTCAGCATTTAGTCTTAAAGATTCAAGCTCCATAGCATGTTTATGAACCTGGTCTGATTGAAGAAGTTCCATTTTCCTTAATTCCATTTCTTTTTCTTTTTGAACCATTTCTTTTTCCTTAAGTTCATTTTGTAATTCTCTCTCTTTATCTTGTTGAGCCATTTCTTTTTCCTTAAGTTCTTTTTGTAATTCTCTCTCTTTATCTTGTTGAGCCATTTCTTTTTCCTTAAGTTCTTTTTGTAATTCTCTCACTTTATCTTGTTGAGCCATTTCTTTTTCCTTAAGTTCTTTTACTTGGGCTAATTCCAACTTTTTAAGTTCATCTGCCCTTTTAATAACCTCATGTTGTTCAATTCTCTCAACCTGTGATAAGTGCTTTTCATATCTGTTCTCAGCATAAATCTGAAGATCATCTCCTGATTTACCTAAGCTCTGTCCAATCTCAATAAAATCTTCTAACGTAGACATGGTGATACGTTTCTCAATAACTTATGTATGTAAGTATATTATTTGTCATTAAATATATTATGAATATGTGATATCAGTTAATCCAGTGTAACTATGATATACAATGTAAGCCAGAGACAAGCACAGGTGACAATAGACAATGGATGGAACAAGAAAATGAACTACAATGAAATGATATGTTCATTTATAAGACACCATCAAACAGATATAAAGAAACTAAGTAGGAACTAGACATATTAATAAAAGATAATGAAATGTTTAAATAACATTACAAAAATTTTACGATACAAGTCGTCCTTAAATTAACAAAGAGACAAGAGATTTTAGATCACAGACGAATACAATTGTAAACAATACGGAAACTAGGTTATGAAAATTAAAAATGACGTAGGCACGTGACGTAACAACTAGCACAAAAAATATGTTTGTATTGCGAATTGAAGCTTCAGTTAATTTATATCCTAACAAAAGAGTTAGTTCTTCAGTCAACAAATACAATCATTTATCCCTAAAAGTCGTTATTCTTACTTGGATTTTTCCGCAAGGAAATATATCCTAGTACAGAATAAGCCCTAGCCAACCTTCCCACGAATTTACGTAAAACAAATAAGTTTTATACACATAAGGATGATGAGTAGAACTGCAAAGAAAACCGGCAAGTGTCAGTGGAGTAAAATTGAAGGCCAAAGCTAGTCAACTGGACAACACACTCTAGTCAAGAGCTCTAATCTAGACAAGAACTTATCTTAATAAGATCCCTCTATTGTGATTTATGAAAACCACAACAAGATTCACACAGCTGTTTCAGTCGTCCACATCGAGCAGCAGACGTCCGGATGATTGAAGATAATACGTTCACATCTAGTATCGAACGAGTTTCTGTCGAAATACTTTCCCGGTTGATCTGGGCGTACAGCAAGGGAATGGCTGGTCTTCACTGTTCTCTGGGTCTGTTCAGGATCAACGATTTGAAGAAGTAAGATCAAGTTACCTCAGCGCTGAAAGTGACCGTTAGCAGGAATTTTGACTCGACCTTGACATTTGTAGGTTTCTGTGCGTACTTGAGTTGCCAGATTTGACTTGCGTCTTGAATAAAATTATTCGAACTATTCAATTTTCACTGTGACTCTGTCCGTTGCGAACTGAAATGTTCTTGAAGTTGTTTCAACCGAAATTTTCCCAATTTGAGCCTGACACATGAACGTCAGTTCGTCAAATCGGGTAATGGAGAAGATAAATTCTACACTTTCTGACACCAGCTGTTGCGGGTAATCTGTTGTTAGTTATCCCTACCAGATACAGCCCCGTTGGACGTTAGTTATTGGGTTGCTCTTCAACAATTCTTTAGGTATTATATTCATCTCTACCATTTTGGCTTATAGTTCAATTGCAGATTTAGGGCCGTTATTGTGTGATTCAATTATTCTTATTAAATTCAGTGTCGTTCATTACTTCATATTAATTATCCAGCAGTGTGTATTATTTTTATGATTAATCTTGTAGATAAATGTGATAGTCTGGACTGACCTTGCAAGGGTTACATCAACAGTCATAGCACATAGTTGAACTTGAATAGTTCAGGCAATTAAGACAAGTTCCATTGACGACTGAATATTTAATACATGTCCTTTTTTCCCAAATGAATAGAGAACGTTTGCACACAATGAATACTTGGTATTAAACATAGTTCTAGGATATATTTCTAGAATCTACTCAATGTTCATCCTACAGACATTACACGTCTGCGTTAACCGTTAATTCTATAGCGTTTTAGAGTCTGCAACCAACTCTTTCCAATCCGTCTCTTGGAATTATTATCACTTATTAATGCTCTCTATATCCTTATTTAACATTCACATATTCCGGCTATGTCCAATTATTCAATATTTTGGCTTTCCTCGCCAGGCTTTAACTGCCATATATATATATATATATATATATATATATATATATATATATATATATATATATATATATATATATATATATATATATATATATATATATATATATATATATATATATATATATATATATATATATATATATATTCACTTGCGAACGTATCCTCCGATATTCGCGATTATACTTTGGACTCTCTGGTCCTATCCATTTGACTTGAATGCTTTCCCAGCATGATCTATACGGATTTACGCTATTTATAATTCACAATGGGTATACCATTTAATATACACAATCATTAATCAGTGGCCATGCCACACATTATACACAATCCATAAGTGGCTCTGCCACACTTTGAAAACACCGCCGGATGGCACTAAGGCCACACATAGACTGCGGTTACTAGGCTTGACGCGTCATACATCCATATGCGCGATTTTCCAGTACTCATCCAGCTGAGGTGGTTCGTGGTGCAACCATGCGAATGCTGCAGACATTCACATGCTTGCAAACCCCGAAACAATCCTCAACATGGATATGTTTTGCATCCGTGAGAAAAATAACAAGTGAGTGTCAATTACGAGTAGTAATGAGATATTGATTGCTTGTATATTTTCAGAGCTTTGGTCAGTCCTTGTGCAATGATTCCAGATTATATTGCTGTTTCCAGTTATATTACAACTGCCTCATAATAGTTATTACTCGGCAGTCCAGGTCATACTGCAAGTTTCAGCATATACAGCTGCCTCGTGGATTACCTAACCCCAGCCTCTTGTTGAAATTATCTATCATTCCAGCCCATATGGACTGCCTCCTTCACCATCCAGTCTTTGCGGCAATACGGTCAGAACCATTGACGTCAGTTTAACTCAGACTATTCTGACATAACGACAGAGAGCATTCGACAGTTGACGGTACTCATCACTTGTCTTAGAACTTAAGCCTTCACTATCCAGTATACGAGGTGCATCAGCGGACCCCTCCTGGATACTCGTTTGCCAGCAGAAGTCACTGGTTGGATATATATATATATATATATATATATATATATATATATATATATATATATATATATATATATATATATATATATATATATATATATATGGAGCTAGGTTGGCCATGTCCTCAGAAGAGACCCCGATGCCATCACAAGAACAGCTATGCCATGGATCCCTGAAGGAAAACGAAAGAGAGGCCGACCAAAAACCCCTTGGCAGAGGACTGTGGAGGCTGAGATGGAAAGAATGAACCAGAGTTGGGGCACTGTATGAAGGACGGCCACCGACCGAGCAAAGTGGAATCATTGTGTTCTTGCCCTACAAGACGCCACCAGGCGTGATGGCCACTGACTGCTTTGACAGTCGGCGGTTAAGGATCAAAGATATATATATATATATATATATATATATATATATATATATATATATATATATATATATATATATATATATATATATATATATATATATATATATATATATATATATATATATATATATATATATATATATATGGAGGGTGCAATCGTCTCAGCATTCGCTTAATGTCCTTCACCTGCTATTGTGGCCACCAGCCACAGAAAATTGTGAACGCATTGGATGTAATACTAAGCTGCTACAGAAAGAGCTTGTCTCCATAACCTTAGAATACCAAATTAGACGAACGAACGAACGAACGAACTTTATTTTCAAAGGGTTAAGAATCGGGCACGCAGGCCCGTCTTACATTCTGCCCTTCTTCTCTCTTGTCATCTTACATACCATATCCTTTCAATCGCACATGTATTTTGAGCATTATTTAAGCATACAACATTATCAAGGTAAAATAATAACATACATTTGTAACATCCAGTCATAATCAAATTTAAGTATGTAAAAAAAAAAAAAGACAAAAAAAAAAGAGGAAGAAAAAGAAAAAAAATTAATTAATTAAAATTAATTTAAAAAATTTAAATTAAAAAAAAAAAACGAAAAAAAAAAAAAAAAAAAACAGAAACACACTAAATCTAAAACATTCATACGGTAAATTATACTTAATTTGAAACGTAATCAGATTATTGTGGCATATAATAAGATCTCGTGACATTTTGGAAATCTGCTGCTGAATGACCTGGGACTTCGTGTGTTGCGGAAAATGTTTCCACAGGTGAGCAGCTTTGAGTCCCAAACAGATACTGCCACAGGGAGTGAACTGTTGACGCCTCCACTATACGAGATCCAGCTTTATGACCTACGCTCCTTACGGAGGTAAAGGGTATTGACTGATAGATAAGAATCGTGCATATAGGCCCGTCTTGCATTTTGCCCTTCCTCTTACTCATCTTTTATTGCTAGTTATCCAGACATTCTCCAACATACTTAAAGTATTAGTTTAATGGCGATGCAACATTATAAGTAGTATAAAAGCATACATTTACAGTATCTGATTACAATTAAGAAGTAAGATATATTAAAATGAAAAACTAGATCATCAGACTATTAATTTTACTGTTGTTAATGTTATATTTCGTCAGTTGCCATACATCATTCTCCCGTTCTCTTTTTCGCAGCACTAAGATTAGCGCTTTCCCTCATCGACACACGCACACAAAACAACACTCTCCCAATCATTGATCCAGAAAAATTTAGAAAGTATATTAGATAATAATTCGAAATATAATCCCTTAGGGCGGCTTATAATTGGCACTCATAATGTATTTGAACAGTCTACGATTATATGAGGACGGACTGTGCATGTTTTTCAGATCATGTGGAAGATTGTTCCAAAGATGAGCAGCTGAGTAAGCCAAGCTCTTCTTGAACAAATCTAGCCTGGGCTTGGGTACCTGTAACTGGTTTAAGCGGTTACTACGTTTTTCATTGAATTTTAAAAGTAGCCACAGATACGTTGGAGCATTCTGTGACAAGATTTTGTGAGCGAATTTAGCTTTGTTAAATAGGAAGCGCTTTCTAAGGGGTAATATTTTGAGATAGTTATATAGATCTATACAATGTGTTTGGTTTTTATCGAGCAACTAGGCGCACTGCACGTTTTTGAAGTGAATGAAGCCTTTTTGTGTTGGATATATAACAACCATCCCAGATTGTGGAACAATAGTTTAGGTATGTTTGTATATGAGAAGTGTAGAACATTTTCCTTGCCCCCTCATCCAGGAAGTGTCTGATTTTGGCTAATTGGTAAACTTTTTGTGCCGTTAGCTTTGTGAGTGCACTTACATGTGAGTTCCAACTTAGGTGCTGGTCAACAGTTAGACCTAGAGTTTTATGTTCATTTACATTTTCAATTAGTGATGTTCCAATGTAGAGCTGAAGTGTTGTTTTCTGCGAGTTTTGTAGTTTTTGTCTGGTTCATATTAACATACATTTCGTTTTACTAATATTTATTTGCATTCGATTCTCTTTGCACCACTTAATAAGATTATGTGTATCAGTTTGTAAAGATAGTTCTAGTGAGGTGCAACTCTTGTCACTAGTGTAAACAGTACAGTCATCGGCAAACAGGTCACAGGATGAATGTTTGATGTGCAGAGGAAGATCATTAATGTATACGGCAAAGAAAAGAGGGCCGAGAATAGAGCCCTGGGGAACACCAATATCGACAACAGTTGGGTTGGACAAAGAATTATTGTAAGACACCACTCGTTGTCTGTCTGTCAGGAATGGTTTAATTAACTTCACCAGCTTAAGATTTACTTTCATTGTTTCCAATTTTCTGATTTAAATAGTGTGATCCATCATATCGAATGCTTTTTTAAAGTCTACAAAGATTGCTCCACATAAATTATCGTTATTGATGTTTAGATGCCAGTTATCTATCACTTTTGTTAAGGCTGTGGGGCATGAATGTTTTGGTCTAAACCCCGACTGACTATCAACAAGCAGGTCATTATTAGCTAGGTGTTCCATTGCTGTTTTGTGTATGTGTTTTTCCAGTGGTTTGGACAGCAATGATATAAGAGAAATGGGCCTATAGTTACCAAGGCTGCTATTATCTGATGAACCAGGTTTAACAAGAGGGTATACTTTAGCGATTTTAAAGGCAAATGGAAAGTAACTCCTTGCGAGACATTGATTATATATGTATGTTAGTGTATCAGTAATAGCTGGTGCAGCATAACGCAGTATTCGATTAGTGATTCCATCAAGTCCCGATGAGTTATTATCTTTAAGATCAATAAGATAGTTATAAACTTCGTTAACTGTTATAAAAGGAATGTCGCATGGAATGGTGTTGGTACACTTGTTCTCGCAGAACGTAGATAATTCGCTGAAGTCACAAGGGGAAGAAGGTATGGCGGATTTTAAATTGTGGATGTCTGCCTGAAAATGATTACTGAAGTCTGTACAAGTAAATGAAGTATTATGATTTTGTAAGTCTGGCGAATTTCTTTTGTTCACTAAGGTATTGATTGCCTTCCATATATTTCTACTGTTGCTTTTGCTTTGAACTAAATTACTAAAGTAGTTTTTCATTTCTCTGCGAATTAAATATTGTACTTTGTTCCTTGCTGCCCGATATGTAATAATGTCCTTATTTTTGTGCGCTCGATCCCTCTGCCTCATAGCGTCAAGTACTTCTTGTGTGATAAATGGAGATTTTTTTTGTCTTTTTACGCGAATTTCTTTAGTAGGCGCATGCTTATTAAAAATACTATAAAATGTCCGTGTCCAATATGCAATGGCGTCATCAGGATCAGGAAATTGGTAAACATCGGCGAAAGGCGCATTTCGCAAATCATTTAAAAATGATTCTTGGTTGAAATTTTTTAGACTTCTATATTCAATACTGATGTGTTTATTTTTTGGATATTTGTAACCATTTTTTGCCCAAGTGCAACATATGGGATAGTGATCACTCATAGCAATAGTAGGGATAGAACATTCTATAATGTTTTCTGGACAGGTTACATATATGTGATCGATCAGTGTAGATGATGTTGTTTTTACTCTGGTAGGTTTGTTGACTATTTGTTTCATGTTATACGATGCTATGATGTTGGTCCATGTTTGATTTGGCTTATGCCTATCAATATTGAAATCACCAAGAAGAATAATTTTCATTGACTGTAGTAATAACTTTATCCATCATGTTCGGGAAATCTTCAAACCATGTTGTTCCTACACTGGGATTTCGATAAAGATATCCTATTACAATGGGTCTTTGCTTTTGTGGCTTTACCTCTAACCATATGCCTTCTATATCTATGGTCTCTAGGTCGTTTCTGCGGCGATAACTGAGAGAAGTGGAAATATAGACTGCTAAACCTGTCTCTAATTGTCTACTAGAATCTCGCTGAATAGTTTTAAAACCATTACGTGCAATGTCACCTTCTGTTATTTTCTCATTCAGACGACTTTCTGAAAGCCCAAAAACATGGAAATTTTGATTGAGAACTTGTGTGAGTTCTGGAAGTTTACCTAGAAGATGCTTTACGTTCAGATGGCCAAGTCGTAAACCATTCATGGTTAGTAACTGTTCATAAGTACCTGACATTTATGTTATGTAAAGAAGCTTGCGAACAAATACTAAATTTAACAAATTTTACCAATGAAGGGGAATTAATGGTGGTATTAATAAGTGGGGCACTGTGAAAACTAATTACAAACAATTCAGCCAATTGAATTACGTCAAAAATAGGAGAAAAATGAAACAAATCAAGCGCTCATATCAGAAAGGCAAACAGTGTGGAGAAAAAAAAATATAATAAATATATATATATATATATATATATATATATATATATATATATAATATATATATATATATATATATATATATATATATATATATATATATATATATATATATATATATATATATATATATATATATATATATATATATATATATATATATATATATATATATATATATATAAAACCACAATCGACATTTGCTGGTGTTAAAGAGACAACTAGTGAGGCCTACAGTCGTTGTTAATATGGAGTAGAGGGTTCTTGAAAATAGAAGTGCGGTCGATTTGGCCGTGATAGATGATGCATTTGGTAGAAAGCGAGATGTTGAGTTACTGTTGTTGAATGAGTGGGGTATTCCGGCAAGTATGACCTACAAGTGTAAGGTGCATAGTCCAAGAGTCGTTGTTGACGTAGGAAATGATGAAAAGCTGGGTATGTGGGTTGATGTGGGTAAAACTGTGACGACAGCGATGAGCGGGGAACTCTCATTGGTGTCTGGGAGGACAGCGGACATAGTGACACTTCTGTTGATGAAGGCTGAGCAGATTGAATTGGATCATTTACAGACCTTTGGGAATGGAGTGGGTCAAGTCGGTGTTGTCGAGGAGGGTCGACTGTGGCAGAAGGTTGTTGAAGGCAGACATTGTTGGTTTCCTGCACATCCGTGGTGCTAACAAGAGGTATAACGTGATGATCCTGATTTTCTGATGATTTTGCGCGGCTGGTGTTTAAAGTTGTGGGTAGTGATGGAAAATGAAGGTCATAATTGGCGTTAGATGTATAGCTATTTGTATTCACTTGACGTTTGGATGGATATGTGGATGCTGATGTGCGAGTTGTGCTTTTGAGGGTGCTTTCTGGATATTTTATATTTTTCGCCAACATACTGGTCCCTTGACTTGGGATTTGAGACGATTTGCCTGTGCGATTGAGTGAATTATTTGTCTGTGATTTTGATATATAACTACAAGCTCACCAGGGATAGTGACGTTATTATTTCATGTTGGTATTGTGGTTTCCTCAATAAATATATTTATGTTTTCTAAGCTGTCAGAATTCACTTCTATCTATTCTAAATGTCACTTGATGTCTGCTGTTGTAGTTCTTACTGTAATAGATTATTCTATTTAGCAACAGAGGACGGATAAGGGTATGGCATCTTAAACGTAGTCTCGAGTATGGCTGGGAAGTAGACCTTACATATCATATCATATCTCTCTTCCCTCCAGAAGTCATATCTCTCCATATTTTCTTTAGTGACTCAAATTTTATCTACTTTCACATTACTCATTCATATTCTGTCTAAACTCAGACATCCTCTATTTCCATACTAGCGACAGCAACCAACAGTGACTGAGCCCAACACCAACAATAAATCATCGTCAACAACTGGCTAGTTAAGTATTAGAGTCAGGCCCAGCAAAATATTTATTTTAACGATAGTCACTTTAAAGTCACTTCAAGTGATGAAAACGTCAGTGCTTTTTTCATAAAAGACACTATTTTAACTTTGTTAACTACAACTGATTAGTAAATTTGTTTTCTGTAAATACAAATTGATAGATATAATCATTATTTTAGTGAATTTCACCCGTATGACTCATGTATTTTATATACATAACCATTCACAGCTATTTAAGTAATATTTTACTGACTAATTTCAGTTGGGGTCTCAGAAAATACGAGCAAATTTATTTTACCTCACAGAAGGGGTGGGAAGATAACAAATTCATGACAGCTTAGATAATCTCAGGTGCTTTATTTTTTATGTGAAAATTCATGTGATGCTCTCTGAAATAGAAGAAATATTCTTCTGTCTGTATCTCTGGCATGCGTAATTTTGACCGAAGATTGATACCTTTGATGACAATCATTTTTATATTCTAATTTCGGCCATTTTTGGACCTTCGCTGCAGAGCAGGGGAGAAAATCTTCCATTCCTCTGTTATAACCTTTTTGACCTCGCTCTTTGTCTCAGATCTTCCCAATCTTACTCGTACCTGGTTTTGAACTTACTCTGCCCCGTTTGGCTTCTAGTCCAGCTAGTTCGTTCCCAGCTATTATTATGTTAGCTGGAACCCATATTCTTCATCTTCTTTGATTCTTAGCCGCTTACTGTAAAAGCAGTTCCATATAAGCCTTACATTTACCCTTTGTTTGTTAATGCTGTATTAGTTACAGTACCGGGTATTTCTTCCTTTGTGTCTGATCTGCTGCATCCCTGTTGAGGGCTTGAAGGGATGACAACGAGTCTACTATTATGCTAACTTTCTGTGGGGGGTTATCTGAGATAAGTTCTAATGCTTTTAAGATGGATATAATTTACGAGGTTAAGATGGATACACCCTCTGTGATGCCATAGCTTTTGTCAGTCCTCAACTGTGGTATTACTATCCCTACACCTAATTATCGCTCTTGGCCCCGTCAATGTATACAGCTAGGCTTTCCTTCGTGAGCTGTTCTATGTATATTGTTGTATTTGTGTTGCTTATGTGTGCTGCTGACCTTTTCTGTGAGCTTCTCATCAATATCTAGAGCTTTTAGGTCCCATGGTGGAAGATCGATCTGTAATTGTTATTAGTTTGAAATGTGTTTGATAACTCATTGTATGGTGCTAGGTCTTCAATGGTTCTTCAACCTGAGGGATATCTGTCTGGATCTAAGGGGATGTCCCATACACTTTCTTGGTTTCTAACAAAGGTTTTATGAGCAGGGTGTGCTTCAGCTTGAGCCACTTTTGGCCAGTAATTGATTCTCAATTCTGTCCGTCTTAAGTGCAAAGAATCATTAGCAACAGCTTATTTTTATTTACAAAGAACATTAGACAGTGGTTCTCAAAATATAGATTATGAAGAGGTGATATTATTAGTTTCACTTTGTGGATGCAGATTATGGTAAGAGTTGATTTAAGTGATGAATGAGAAACAGAATAGGAAGATAGGATATATGTTGATCACATAGAGTATAGTTTCATACTGCGGAATGGGGACCCAAAGATGCAGCAATAGAGATTGCAGTCAGCAACCTATATCTTGACTTCTTGCGTCAGGGTCAGCGAACCAGAGCTGACCAAGACCCTACTCCACCTCCATGTGGTGGTCCTGGAAAGAGGCTGCATCACTGCAGTCTGGCTGAGAGAGTATGGATCGAAGAGGGAAGGCAAACCCGGTCCCAAAAAAATGCCGTGCTGAAGTCGGATGTGTCGGCCGAAATGCGCAGATATCGCAGCTCCGGTGTAAACAGACACTACGCAAACAACCTACCTTTCAGGACGAACGAGGAAGAAAAATAAAAATAAGATACTGCGGAATTGGTTGGTAAGACGTATTTTGTGATGTGGATTGTAGAATTATTATATGACGAGAGATGTTATAAGTACAAGACATGGGTTTCTTGAGAAAAGAGAACCATTAGAAGCCTGTCATTTCACATAAAAAAGAAAAGCAACATTGAACCTGATTATTTGTAAGAGCAAAAGACAGTGCTCATAAATAGTTATACCTCGATGTGCAGTAGGACGTTTGGTCAAATCATTTTCTAACTCATTCACTGGTGCAAAATGTGCACAGGAAGTAAAGGACCATGTCAACTGTAGAAGAAATTTACTGGAATTTAAATTTAGAATCCTTACGAAATGCAGGTGTAAGATAACGTACACATTATTTCAGAGAAAATGAAGATGCTGACCATTGTTGAAGATAACTTTGTTTGTACAGACTGTACATAATATTCTTGAACACACACTTACTACGATGGACAAGGAGAGTTTTCATCTTTATACTAATATATATATATATATATATATATATATATATATATATATATATATATATATATATATATATATATATATATATATATATATATATATATATATATATATATACATACATACATACATACATACATACATATATATATATATATATACTGAAGCACATTAAAAACGCACCACCTGTATAATCCAGGAACAGAGTGTGAAATGTAAATATAAGTGTTTACAAGTTTACATATTTGGAATCTTTATTCATTTTCCTATGAATCCATGCTGGTCAGTAATTTGTACATTTGATTGTTATGAAATTCATTGCATTCTGTGCAGGCAAGGGAGAAAACCAAAAATGCAACCAAAAAAAGAAATTCATTCACACTATCCTCATTATCTGGTATGTCCGCCGTGTGCTTGCAAACAAGCTTTGCAGCGGCTCCGCATGGAACGCACAAGTCTCTGAAGGAAATTCCGGGGAATCAAGTCCCATTCACGTGTAAGAGCAGCTTCGAGCTGTTGCAGATTAGCTGGAGAACCTTGCCTGTAGACTCTGCCTCCAAGCTCTCCCACAGATGTTCTATAGGGGACATGTCTAATAATAGGGCAGGCCAATCAATCGTCACAATGTTCTGCTGCTGTAGATATTGCTACGTAATGCATGTGGTGTGCGCACGTGCGTTATCCTGCTGGAGAAGCTGCAAGTCTGGATAATTTGTGAACGCAGGAGCAACCAATGCATCCAGAACCTCATCTCGATATGTCACAGCATTAACATTTCCACGGAAGACGTGAAGAGGCAAGCGATGGTGAAAACTGAATTCTCAACAAATGTGAATACTGCCACCTCCAAATCGGTTGTGCTGACGAACACAGCAATCTGCAAAGCGCTCTCCATACCGTCGCCAAATCCGCATACGTCCAGCAGCAAAAGATATGTTGAATCTGCTCTCGTCTGTGAATAGGACAGCATTCCACTGCAGTCTAGTCCATTTGACATGTTGCTCTGCCCATTGCAGGCGCTGCTGACGATGTCTGTGAGTCACGTTTGGCCCAACATAAGGTCGTCTTGCAGTAAGGCCTGTATCTCTGAGTCGTCGTATCACTGTCATTCGAGAGACTTGCCCACGTCTACCCACTATTGCTCTTGCTATTTGACTTGCCGGGAGAGAACGATTCCTTAGGTGACTCAGCACAATATGACGATCTTGCGCAGGGGTAGTAACTTGTGGTTTGCCACCCCGAAGTCTATCCCGGGCACTGCCAGTGGTTCCCTAACGCTCATTGAGGCGAACAATAGTGCTGTGGTGGCAATTCATCCTTCTGGCAATGGCCCGCGAGGTCATTCCGGCCTCCAACATACCAATGGCTCGTTGGCGGTCATTTTCAGATAGTCGTGACATTTTAAGCACATGTATTGGGTGTTTTGTCTTAACGGCCTCTTTATACCGAGTATACTGCCACAACGCGTACACATTTTTGGTTCATAGCTGTTGGGAATCGTTATGTTTTCATGTAGTCTGTACACAAATCCGTGGGTTGAATCATGCACTTTCCATTCCAGCAGCCATTCGCTCTCTACCTCATGACAAACACGGGAAAAATCCATTCCCATATTTTTTTTCCAGCTTCTCGGCATCAGTATATATAATAGTGGTGCGTTTTTAATGGTCTTCAGTTATGTGTGTGCCTTCAGTAGCTATCTCGTAAATATACCTTGTATATCAAAGCGGCCAAGTATAATGATCTGGCCGCAGATCTGAGACATGATGGGTTCACTGCAAGAGCCATGGCTGTTTAAGTGGGCACAAGAGGGCTTGTGGCTGCATCAGTGTATGATCTATTGAAACTGTTGGGGCTGAGGGGACAGTCGAGAACAAGGGCACTGAAGAGGCTTAGTGAAACTGCCGAAAAGGCATCATGCTGGCTGTGGAACAACCGCAATGGGCAATGGAAATTGTGACAATAAACGCTGCGGTACAGAAAACTCGCTGAGTTTTTGGTGCACCAGTGAAAGGGCTGTGGCTGAGAGGCGACAGGCGGTGTATATTATAGAGGTGTCAGTGTGTCAGAATTTCAATGGCGAACGCGCAGTGGCTAGACTCGTCGGTTTCGCGATGGTGTCTCAGTATGTGCGACGGAACGAACGGAATAATTTGTCTTCACTTTGTTACTTTCACAATTGTCTCCACGGCTGGCGGAGTTGTGGAATAAAGTTGCTACCATAAGTGAAATGGGTTCATTTTCGATACAAGACAACAGGAGGCTGAGACGCTTGGGAGTCATGACCCAAGTGGGCCCGCTCCCTTAGAGTGTAAAGGAGTATATCGGGCCGAAACACTTGTCGGACGGGGGGACTTCTTCTGATGATCAGATTGCTTCCTGTTGTATCGCTCTGTAAAGAGTTTCCTATCATAATTACATGGTCAAACCAGTGACGATCGGGAAAAAACCAATTGACTTCTGGAAAGACAGATGACACTGGGAAAGACTAGAAACCGGCGGACCGGGTTAGCACCCCGTAAGCTGTATTCAATTGCTACAGGACCCAAAAATGATAGATGCCCCAGGATTCACCGAAAAAGGGGGGGGGGAATGATGAATCCACAGGCGCCTCATTGGAATCGACCAGACCTGTTACACGGACTTCGAGCTCTGAACAACGGCTGGAATTTCCATGTGCCAGTGGTAGGGAATTCTCTACTCAGAGAGGAATGAAAATCCATCGAACGAAAAAGGGGTGTGGGAGGTCATACAGGGGAGATCAACAGCGCTCTGTCTCGACGAATAAGACGTTAGAAGAACGCAGCCAGGAGTCAATCCACAGTGCTGAGTACATTCAAGTTGATCTGCCTGATGATGATCTCACACACTTCTTGAACGGGAAGAGAGGTGCAATCAAATTTCCACCTGCCAGTGCAAACGGGCTTTGGGAACAGCTGGACGAAGCCTTGGCAAAAGAGTTGGATAAAAACCTGAAGCAGATAACTTTGGAGAAGAAGCTGGAAATCTTCAGCGACATAATATATCTGCGCTGTCGCAAAGTGTTCGGAGTGAGGGAGGCAAGGGAAAGTAACCCACCACGAAAAAGTAGAAGACAAATTAAAATAGGAGAAATCAGGAAACAGAAGAAGCATGCCCGAAAACTTTTCAAGAACGCAGCTGCCACAGAGAAGGAAGGGTTACGACATGTTTGGGAGCACCTGAAAGGCCAACATAATGTCCTGCGTAGAGCAGAAAGGTTGTGCAGGAAGAGAAGGAAGACGCGAAGGGATAGGGAAAGATTCTTCAGGGAGCCCTTCAAGTTTGCCAAAGAACTGTTTGAGCAGCCACGATCGGTTACGCTTAACATCAAGAAAGAAGACCTGGAAGAACACCTTAGAATGACATATTCAGATGGTCGCAGAGATGAGCCGCTCAGCAGCATGGCAGGCCTTAAATGGCCGAGTAAGCCAGGAGCTGAATTTAACACCAAGCCCCCAACGGTGCAAGAGGTAGAAAGCATTGTCCAGAAAGCTCGGTGCAAGTCAGCTCCAGGTCCTAATGGTGTTCCATATGTGGTGTATAAGAGATGCCCTGAAGTGCTCAAGCGACTGCTCCGTTTACTGAATAATGCGTGGAAAACCCAGCTTGTAACCAAGGAATGGAGAAAGGCGAACGGAGTCTACATCCCGAAGGAACAAAATTCGACAGACATCAGTCAGTTCAGGCCAATCTCACTTCTCAATGTGGAAGGGAAAATATTCTTCTCAGTGATGGCGAAAAGACTCACTACATACCTCCTGGCAAATGGGTACATTGACACTACCATTCAGAAAGGAGGTATCCCAGGTACACCAGGATGTCTGGAGCATGCCACAATGATCTGGGAAGCAATCCAAAAGGCAAAGTCTGACAGAACAAACCTCCATGTAATCTGGTTGGATCTAGCGAATGCTTATGGATCCGTTCCACACCAGATGTTGTGGCAGGCCCTAGAAATGTATCATGTTGAACATGAGATTGCAGCAATGCTGAAGCTGTATTTCGCAGGGTTTGCTGTCAGATTTTCAACCAGAGAGTACACAACGAAGTGGATTGGCCTTGAAGTTGGAATTGCGATGGGGTGTACCATCTCTCCGATACTATTCGTGATGGCTATGCAGGTAATCCTCAATGCGGCTCAAGGAATGGCTATAGGTCCAAAGCTCGGTGGAATGTGTCACATGCTACCGCTTAAAGCATTCATGGATGACACAACAATTCTGACATCAGATGAACATCAGGCCCGGAGAATGTTAGCACGCCTGGATGAACTAGTCAGCTGGTGCAGAATGAGCTTCAAACCCAAGAAGTCGAGAAGTCTATCAGTCAGGAAAGGGAAGAAAGCAGAGGACATATTCATGGTTTCCAACCTAAGAATCCCTACTGTCATTGAGGAACCTGTTAAAAGTCTTGGCAGGGTGTACGATGCCTCATTAAAAGACTCGAAGGCAGTGCAACAGACAATAGAAATGGCAGACAGAGGGCTACAGATCATAGACCAAAGCAGACTCCTGGGAAAGTTCAAACTGTGGTGCCTATAGTTCATGTTGATACCGAAGTTGCGGTGGCCACTGCTTATATATGAAATAAGCACAAGTACAGTGGAAGCTATAGAGCAGAAGGTCAACAAGTTCACGAGAAAGTGGCTAGGGATACCACCAGGTCTGTCAGATGTAGCACTGTACTGCAAAAAGTCAAAACTTCTTCCTTTCAAGTCAGTTGTTGAAGAGTACAAAGTTGGAAAGGCAAATCTTGCAATGATGCTACGCGAGTCAGCTGATGACGTGGTTAAGTCCATCCAGCCCACACTGAAAACGGGAAGGAAGTGGAGAGTGTAAGAAGCTGTTGATGCTGCCAAAGAGTCACTCAAACTGAGGGAGGTAATCGGATACACACAAACGAATAGACGGGGATTTGGTTATGTAGACATCCGCTGGTGGTCCAAGGCATCAAGCAGGGAGCGCAGAGACATGGTAGTTCAGGAGATACGAGGAGCTGAGAATGATAAGAGGTTGCAAAAAGCAGTGCAGCCGGTCCAATAAGGCCAATGGACTACATGGGAAGGAGCCCTGCAGAGGTCCTTTACATGGAATGATATATGGCATATGGCACCTCTTACGCTCAGCTTCGTTGTTAGATCAATGTATGACCTGCTGCCGTCGGCCACCAACCTTGTGAAATGGGGAAAGTCGGATGATGAGCAGTGCCCCCTGTGCCAGGGGAGGCAGACACTCGAACACGTGCTCTCAGCGTGTAAGGTGTCATTAGGGCAAGGGCGATACACTTGGCGCCATAACAAAGTGCTAAATGAGCTTGCTGCGACAATAGATCTGGCAAGGATGAAGGCGAATAGCAAACCCAGGCCGAACACCGCAAATACATACTTTCTGAGGGCAGGAAAGGCAAAACACCCCAAACCGAGTAAACCTGGTAGCAGTTTACCATCTCTTCTTGACTGCAAACGACTGGGAGATGGCGGTAGACCTAACTGGACGAGGGGCATATCCAGAAAGTGTCAGAAAATCGCGGGGACGGCCGGATATAGTGCTTCATTCTTCAGCAACGCTTCAGGTCATACTGATTCAACTGACTGTGCCATTTGAATCCAGATTAGACGAGCAACATTTGTTCAAAGCGGCCAAGTATAATGATCTGGCCGCAGATCTGAGACAAGATGGGTTCACTGCAAGGGTCATTGCTGTTGAAGTGGGCACAAGATGGCTTGTGGCTGCATCAGTGTATGATCTATTGAAACTGTTGGGGCTGAGGGGACAGTCGAGAACAAGGGCACTGAAGAGGCTTAGTGAAACTGCCGAAAAGGCATCATGCTGGCTGTGGAACAACCGCAATGGGTAATGGAATTCGTGACAATAAACGCTGCGGTACAGAAAACACCAGGAAATTTTTCTAAGTCCACAATACGTTGAGTTTTTTGTTGTACTAGTGAAAGGGCTGTGGCTGAGAGGCGACAGGCGGTGATATTATAGAGGTGTCTGTGTGTCAGAATTTCAGTGGCGAACGCGCAGTGGCTAGACTCGTCGGTTTCGCGATGGTGTCTCAGTGTGTGCGACGAAACGAACGGAATAATTTGTCTTCTCTTTGTTACTTTCACAATTGCCTCCACGGCTGGCGGAGTTGTGGATTAAAGATGCTACTATAAGTGAAATGGATTCATCTTCGATACAAGACAACAGGAGGCTGAGACGCTTGGGAGTCATGACCCAAGTGGGCCCGCTCCCCTTAGAGTGTAAAGGAGTATATCGGGCCGAAACGGACTTGGGACTTTTCTGATGATCAGATTGCTTCCTGTTGTATCGCTCTGTAAAGAGTTTCCTATCATATGTATATATACGAGGGCGTTCAGAAAGTAATGCACCACATCGTTTTTATCAGGAGCTGTTTATTCAAAAAGCATGAAATTTATACACAATATACACGGATATGTCATGTAAACATCGCTATTATTCAACGTAATCCCCATCAATTTGTACGGCTTTATCCCAGCGCGAAACAAGTGCATGTATTCCTAGCCCGTACCAGATTTTGTCTTGATCATGTAGCCATTTCTTTGCTGCATGAATCACTCCTTCATCATCTTCAAACCTTGTCCCACGGAGTGCATCTTTAAGTGGACCAAATATATGAAAATCAGAGGGTGCCAAATCGGGACTATAGGGTGAATAGGGTAGTACAGTCCAACCCAATTTGGTGATTTTTTCCGTGTTGCCAGACTTGTGTGAGGGCGCGCATTGTCGTGAAGGAGAAGCAGGCCTGCTAGATTCTTGTGCGGCCAAACTCTGCGAAAACGTTGATTGAGTTTTTTTCAATGTCTTAATGTAAGCTTGCGAATTGATTGTCTCTCCTCTTGGCATAGCGTCCACAAGAATCACACTTTCAATGTCCCAAAAGACAGTGATCATGACCTTTCCAGCTGAAGGAATTGCCTTGAATTTCTTTCTTCGTGGTGATTGCGAATGATGCCACTCCATTGACTGTCTTTTTGTCTCAGATTCAACATGATGTGCCCAGGTTTCGTCGTCTGTAACAATCTTAGCCAAAAAGTTCTCTCCATCAGCATTGAAACGCTCCAACAATTCAGAAGAAATTGCTTTCCTTTCCAATCGGTGGTTATTTGTGAGACTTCGAGGAACCCATCTTGCGCAAACCTTAGAAAATCCGAGAGTTTTTATAACTGCATTTGCACTACCAATGCTGACTGACAGCTGTAAGGCCAATTGTTGAGTAGTGATTCGCCTATCAGTAAGAATAATGACCTCAGCGCATTTCAACATTTCTGCGTTGGTGGCTGTGGTAGGACGTCCACAGCGCGGCCGATCAAGCAGCTCCGTATCTCCACTTCCTGATTCTTTGATTCTCTGAACCCAGCGACTGACTGTACTCCTGTCGACTGCAACACTTCCATACACATCACATAGACGCTTGTGAATATTCACAACAGTTTCCTTCTCTGCAACGAGAAATTCTGTCACAATTCGCTGTTTATAACGCAAGTTGCTAACACGCTCCATTTCAACGGCTTAGGGCAGCCGTATTATTTGGCCGGTTGCGGTACACTTTAGTGCATACAATTGGCACATGCCATATTTGAAGTGTGCAAAATTTCATGCTTCTATCTTCATTATTAGCTGAGAAAACCGATGTGGTGCATTACTTTCTGAACGCCCCTCGTATATATATATATATATGTCACCAAGAGCCGACGCTCAGTGACAGTGGATCAAAGAAGAAGATATATATATATATAACCTGATTTTTTTGTCACCAACTGCTTGCTAATGCGGCTGTCTGTAAACTACATAAGCAAACGTGCAAAATAACATCATACAAGGAACACCATTGATGTCCAGTTAACAACGTCTGAGTTGTGAAAGAGATTGTTACATATAACTTCAATTTTGACCAACACTGTTACATGACGTTACTACAGCGGCAGCAGCCTGCATCAGCAGCAACAGCAACAATTAAGACACGACATCATCCCAGAAAGTAGAATATGTGAAAAAGAGAGAGCATTAAAGCAAGTGAAACTGTTCACGTGTCTTGGAACCATCATAACATCTGACTAGTTGATGTAAAAATGAACTCAGTGCACAACTTGCAAAGACAAAACCAGCTGTCTAATACACTGCAGATATTAGATAAGAATAAATACACAAACAAACTAGCAATCAATTACAAAGTGAAAAAAAAACAACAACAAACTAACAACCTAAGCAGCAAGAATGGTACAATAATAATAATACTACTAATAATAGCACCTTCAGTCAAAACTACCTACAGGAATGTGCCATTGAGGTGACAGCTTTCAGCTGTTTTTTTTTCCTCGTGTTTCTTTCAACATGTTTACCTCTCTTTTGCTTGCCGTGAGAGCTACTTTTCACCAAATATCAAGTGGCGCTGTAGAGAGCTATGCCACATTGTGCGATCGGCAGCTTCATCCTCCCAGGTTGCTCGATTTATGTCCAGTGGCCTCATGTCTCTCTTGCACAAACCTTTGATCTTCAGCTGCGGTCGCCCAACTGTTCTTTTGCCTTCTGCCCCTTGTCCGTAGAAGATATCTTTCGGGATGCGACTATCTTCCTAAACGTTGGACTTGATCAAGCCAGTGTAGTCTGCGCTGTCTAAGCAGTGTATTTATGCTTTGAAGGCCAGCACGTGACAACACCTCGACATTTGTCACTTTATCTTTCCACGAAATGCCGATTATGTATCGTATACACCGTAGATGTATGCTATTGAGCCTCCTTTCTTGCTTAGCATAGGTTGTCCATGTCTCGCTACCACATAGAAGTGTGCTGGTGACGCAGGAGTTATATACCGCAGCTTTGATCTTCGTTGTGATTTTGTAGTTTCCTCAAACACGCATTGTGAGGAAGGCAAAGGTGAATTCTGCTTTGCCAATGCGGCTGTCAATTTATGTGGCAAGAGAGAGAGATTGTCGTTGATGTTGAACCCCAAGTATGTGAAGTGGCGTACCGCTGCCAATTCATAGTTATCGATAGTAATATCTGGTGCAACATCAACATCCTGACTCAGCACATTTGTTTTCTTTAGTCTTATTGTAAGGCATACTGCGTATGATGTGATGCGCTTTCAGCATTTTGGGCTGTTCCCTTCATGTCTTCATTTCCAGCAATTTAGTGGGGCAGTCTGTTTTCAAGAGGATTTTGAAGAATCCATCTCTGCTAACCAGGTGAAATGCCTTTGTGAGGTTAATAAATGCGATATATAAAAGCCTTTTCTGCTCTCTTGTTTTTTCCTGGTGGAGAGAAAAGACCATGTCTATTGTTGATCTGGAAGCCGCTGTAGCATAGTGGTTAGTGCACTGGCTTCCTAACGCAGTGGTCTATGGTTCGATCCCCAGATGAGGTGGGAATTTTTTAGGCCACAAACGGCTCCTGGGTCGACCCAGCCCCAAATGAGTACCAGAGCAACTCTGGGAAGGTTAAGGCGGCCGGCGTGATGCCGACCACATCACCCCTAGTGTGCCGACGGTCAAGATAATATGGGCCTAACACCATATTCCCAATATGCCTCAATGGGCGTGTAACGGGTTCCTTTACCTTTACCTTTATTGTTGATCTACCAGCTCGGAATCCACACTTGGACTCTGGATATATGCACTCAGCTAACGTGTGTAGTTGTATTAATAAGCCTCTGGCACAAACCTTACCAACAATCCTAAGAAGAGAGATACCTCTAGTGTTGCCTGTTTGTGCTGCGGTCTGGATATTCTCACTGAGCTGGAGCAAGTAGTCATTTGTACAACGTCGAGCAGTTTGTTGGACTTTGCTTCTCGCAGCCTTCATGATCTGTAGGGTTCTAGCACTCGGTGAACATTTGTATTCAATCACAGCACTGCAGTAAGCTTCAATGGCAGGTGTCATCACATCTGATGAAGCATCAAACAAGTCATTTGACTTCGCTGTCGTCTTACCAAAGATAGCAAGCGCAGTACTATGAATGGTCTTCCGTAGGTGCTCCCATTTTACTGTAACACTATCACCATAGTGTGGGCTACTGAGCGCTTTCTTGAAGGTCATGGTAAATTGAGCGACCATGACAGGGTCTGACATCTTGCTGATATCAGTGGGTGGTTTCCATTCATGTCTCACACGATGGAGTTTTCTTGGTTATGCTCCGATTTTGCAGCAAACCAAGGAGTGACCTGTATCACAGTCTGCGCTATGGTACGAGTGCGTGGAGAGCACAGGCTTGAGAAGTGGTCTACTGATAAGAATCAGATCCAGCTATGGCCATTGCTTGGATTGTGGGTGTCCCCATTAACACCCCATGCTAGAGTTTTATTTGAAAGTAGGTATTGGTTACGCAGAGGTCATGATGGACACACAACGCCATGAGCCGTTGTCTGTTTTCATTCACCTCGCCAATACAATGTTATTTCTTGTTTTGTGATTATTGCTTGGTACGAAATTTTCTTCCACAGTTCTGGGTTAACCCTAATCCCCATGCACCCACTAGGGAAAGCATACAGTGACGGGACAACATCTAACTGGCTGAGTTCGGTCTAGCTTTAAGCGGGCGGTAGCTGTCCAGTAAGATCCTAGAACCTTTCCCATTGTCGGAAGTAGCCCCTGGCGCCATGACCTATGCCCATTGTCCAGGAGGCTTATAAGTTATAACCAGTAACTACTACTTCCTGTGTTGTATCGACACCTATAGGGTAAAGCTGGAGTGTCCTCTCCAGGACGCGACCTTGGACACAGTTGTAGGGAGATCAAGCTGTTGCCCATGCAGCATATTCCCTCTCTCCATTCAGCCGGTAGGTCTAAAGGAACTGCAGTAGCCGATACAGTTTGTTACCTTCCATAGAGCAAGTGTTGCCAGAATAATGTCGAATTACCATTAGACTGCATTAGGGACTCCGGCTTGGGATTTATCCTGAGAGCTTTTTCTCGATATTCACGCATGGCAGCGGTGATTTGGATTCAGAGATTTACCTTTTCCTAGATAGGATACCAACCAAGGATCACGAGCCCTCTCTGCCCGATGCTACTGGTTTTAAGGCGCCAGTGACTCGCCTTCGATCCTTCTCCCGTCAGTAGAAACAAGTCCACCAGGTTCGAATTGAGCCACACATGAAGACCGCGAGCTGGGCTTGGTTGTCGGAGGCTAGTTGAGGCGTGTGCCGTTGAATAATTTATTTGCAGTGAGAGTTTATCCTCACTACAATTCCCGGGGTATGACAACCTTTAGAACCTAGAATGTTTTTACGATGTTATTATATCCTTTATTACTTTACGCATGTGATAAATAGACAGTAAACAAACAGGTGTGAAGAAAATTAAAATGTAGGCAGCAGAGGCGTAGTTAATCCGAAGGGTGCGTTGCTACAGACACTTTGGAGATAAGAAAATCAAGTGACGAAGTCATCAAAAAAGCAGAAGAAAATCATCATAGTAATGAATCTACACGGTTAGGCGTAAACAATCATTGCTGATTAAACACATCATGAGAAGACAAAATCGTATAAACTAATAATAGCTGATTAATTGAACTCAAAAAAAAGAAGAGAGAGACGATGAGAAAAATACCTCAACAAACTGGCAATATGAAACAAGACGAGAATTGAATACACACCTTATTAGAGATTTCCGAGGAAATGAAAACATATTATCGTTAACGCCAGTCGGCACGAGACTCTATGAATGGCTTTGAAAGAATAGAAAGCCAAAAAAAAAAATTAATTCTACAATGGAGGCTTCACGTCATTTGCAATATAAAAAATAAGATTAGAGTAGAGCAAATACAAAATTAAAAAAGATAATCATAAACTCTAAAGACAAAGTATAACTGGTCACATGACTTCCTAATGAACAGAACGGGAGGATGGGCAATACTTACACGAGGATCGACAATTGTAAATACTCGATTGACTACGCCCTCTTCGTGTGCGCAAGCTATTTAATATTATTAGGACTTCTCTGAGTAACCATTAATATTGGCATGCCTTCAGTCAACCCTTTTTGTTTATTGTTTGGAACATTTGCCACCTGTTTACCTTGTATAATCTGTGGTCATTGGCGGCTCCAGTGCGTGGTGGCTGATGGAATTATTAAAAAAATAATATTGCAGTTAATGTGTTCATTTGCGACAGGAGCATACAAAACAACAAAGGATTAATGTGGCAACATTATGCGCAAATAAAGCAGTACAATTTATTCATAGTCAAGCTTATACTTACAAGACGAAAAATTTAATTGTTACACGTTAACAAGTTAAAAAAATATAATTGTGCGGTCGGAGTGGCGAAGAGGTAAGGCGTCCGCCTCTAATTGTAAAGGTACCAGGTTCGCTCCCCACACAGTTAATATAATTGATGGATATGTTTATCTCAGAACCAGTAGTTACCAATGATGTTTCCTGGGTAGTGAGACCGAATGTCTAGACTTCTAGGATGAGGTCGACAAAGAGGAGGCCCCAGGTGTAAGCAGCGCACACTAAAAATCTCTCGGCAGTAGGAAATTTTAAAGAGTAGGACATACGGCCGCTGCACCTGGAAAATAAAAAAAAATAGGAAACCTACCTACCACACATATATTTATAGAATGTGTGATTCCTATATACACACATTGTAATTATCGCCGGTGCTACGAGTTTGGCACTGTGCTGAGATCCCTGTCACGTGACCGATAATCTATTTTACCATCTTGTCCATAATTTGATTACTTTTTAAATGTCCTGGTTTTCCTCGTCATTTTATATTGTTCTTTCTTTCATTTTTCTCCTTCGAAAACCCCACCCGAGGTTTGGTTACGTTCCGGCCTGTAGCGGTCAGCGAACGATAGTGTTACGTCAACACGCACCTGGTCCGGCCGAACAGGGGAATTTCTCTGGTCGCTTTAAAGCCTTTGATCACGAGCGAAAGGGTCCCTGTGTTTGGCTTCCAGAACGCTGCTTCGGATCATAATATTATGCATCCTGGAAACAGGGGGAGACAAACCCGCGGTCAGTCTTTGAGTGTTTGCCCTTAGACAAGATAGAGCATAATGTTATGCATTTCTCTACCTGGGGAACTTTCGCACGATTTCTGTTGTCTTACACTAGATTACGTCTTTCGCCGAACTTCTGTAGAAATATGCAGGCCAGGTGTTCGGGGGGGAGCGTCCTTTGTAATCTATAAGAGTGATGGGTTTAATAGACAAAGACATTCGTGACATATTCCTGGCCCGTAGATGACCATCATGAGATAAGGCAAACTTTAACACAATACTAGAATGTGTTTGCCTATGTTCTAGTCATTTTCGGGGTGAGTTGACATATCTTATAATTATAATATATTAGATTCATGTTAGCTTTTATATATCTGTTAAGAAAGTGAATTTATTTCTGAGGACTTCTAGTAATTTATTCAGTGATAAGGTAGCGCTGTCTACGGCCTATTAAGTGGTGCTTAAACTGTTACGGTTTATCATGGGTTAAATGTTAAACTTACAATAACAGATATTAGGCGTAGAATCAGTCCACGAATGCTTACCATTGGGTTAAGAGTCAGCTAAATTAACTGTCATTTCTGTAAGATAATGTCAGGTGTGGATTGTTCACTTTAAAACTAAATAATGAGATGCAGGTAATAACTCTGGATTATAGGAGATAGTCACTTATTCCTTTTTGATAGATATTTTTAGTGGCAAGGGAGAATCATTTTATGCTTACTTGTGTGGCTAGGCACTAGTCTATAACTTTCACTGAAAGCAGTCACCAGGCATAGATATAATTATATCTTATGATTTAGCCACAACTGTATTATTATTATAGCAAGAACATTGCATTTTCTTTGGACTCATTTTGTGGAATGCTAATATATTTTCCAAAGGGGACATACGATTTATTTGTGTAATGTCAAATGCTGTAATCTGTTTATGTAAATTCATTTAATGTTGTAAGATGAATAAGCATGTTAATTTAACTGTAACTACAGGTTAGGTTTCCTGTATGTTGAGATTGGGAGAAGAGGAGTAGATTGTTGCTGTCAAAACAGTTACTGACAGGTACCTGGGTGTGCAAAAGATATTAAGCCTATGCGGGCGCGTGTTGATAATTGAAATTTTTAAGGAACAGGAGACATGGTTAAAGACAGCCCTAAACTATCATAGCAATAACTACAATAAATTTAATCCCATAGTGGAGCGAAACTTTCTGTATAAAGTTAGTGTGATTTATTATTTGCTTGATGTAAAAGGGTGTCTCTTTTCGGTCTCAGTTTCAGGGGAGACCGAATCGCTAGAGCAGATTCCAGTAAGGCGAAGAACGTAATATTCTCTTCGATCTAGAGGGTTTCTGAATACCGCTAGCGTCACAAATCGTCAACCCCGTTCCTGAAGGAAAACCCCTTTTGTCAACGCCAAGTTAAGCTCACGCAGTGCAACGGAGCCAACGCTAAATCTGGAATCACCAAATGCAGTAGTAGTTCTCTACTCGCCTCTTGGATTACCAGCCAGAGCATTGCGGCTTCCAGAATATCAAAACCGCCCAGCATGCCTATAGCAGAATTCCATATCACCCGCCTTTTTTGTGCCTAAACGGGGCACTCAGCCAAGCCACAGTCAACCAGCCAAAACCGGATTTAAAGCCAATTCTAGCGTCGGATAAGCACGCCTTGGGATCAATTGTCCTCAAGTGACTTCGTCCCATGGTTTATTTCTGGGTCTATGTAGAACTTCGCACGTATGAGCAGCCATCTATGGACAGAGTTCCAGCCCCACTCGCGCCAGTAGGGGGAGTCACCAACGATAGCGCCTATACAGTGATTTTATTCAGGTTAATTCCATCACCGGTGGAGGATATATACGAAAAAACCACTTACTGGAGCTTTTCCCTTGGTCCCCGAAAGCGGACAGGCTGTCGCTAAGTTCATTCAGTTGGTCTGCAGGAGATAAACAGCGCCTCCAGCCCACCTCGCGCCAGTAGGGGGGAGTCACCAATGATAGTACCAACAAGGACAGTTTTGTAGGCATAGTCCCTCACGAAGGATCTACAAGTAACACACTGTCCGGACTATTTCATCTGGTCCCCGAAAACGGACGGACTGCCACGCAGTTTATTCATTTTGGTAAACAGAAGGTAAATAGAGTCTTCCAGCCCACCTCGCGCCAGTAGGGAGGAATCACCAATGATAGCGCCTATACAGTGATTTTATTCAGGTTAATTCCATCACCGATGGAGGATATATACGGAAAAACCACTTACTGGAGCTATTTCATATGGTCCCGAAAACGGACGGGCTGACACTCAGTTATTTCATCTCTCTGTGTTCTACAGGTTTTATGGATGGTGATCTGTGTGTGTGGTTGTTGGTGTATATGATTATTGATGACTACTGATGATTATTTGATTATTGATGTAATTTATGCTGTGTATGATGATATGCATTAATTCCATGCTTTTCTTCTTTAATAAAGTTTACACATTTATTAATGCGCTGTTCCCGACCCTTTCATCCATAATTAAACTTGCTTTTAGCTCTTTACTATAATCTCTATGTATGATAAGAGAAAAGAGAGAGAGATCAGGAGGTGCTTAGACAGACATAAGTGAGTTGAGGCTTGGAGAGAGAGATCATTTTGGTAAATCTTCTTCCAGGTTGTCTCAAGTCCATCTCCTATTTACACCTTTCTGTGTGTGTAATCTATAACTCTGTCAGTCCACTATCCCTTGTCGATTTCACTACAGTTGTCCAACTCGACAAATACTCTACACTCTAACTCAACCACGACAATCCCCCTTGAGTGATCTATAGGAGGAGATCGGAGCACTAATGGACTTGCCTGTGTGCAATGAAAATGTTCCTTACAACCAAACCCAAATTAACAAAAAAATATAATTAATAAGAACTTAATAATTATTCGAATCCACTTGAGATGAAATTACAATTTTCCTTTAGGTTTGTCAAACTCGTCTTTACTGGTGATAAGTCGAATGTCATGTGTTTGATTCGGTCCAAAATGATTTACATCTAATTTTTTATTGCAATTCATTGCACTGAACGTGTTTGTTAAATGGATATATTCGGGTAATACAAAAATCAGGGTTAAATCAAAACGTTGTGTTAATAAGAGTGACTAAATCACAAGACAGCCACGTTCCTGGGCATAGCTCTCGGTCATCCCCCAAGGTCAGAAAGGACATGAAGACGAAGCGCCAGCGTTATGGTGTAGGAATGGGAAAGAGGAGCAGCGAGAAAGGTGGTGCATGAGACAGCATGTGTACGGTGGAATATAGAATCATGGCTGTTAATATGTCTGTATTCTATATTTTAGAGACTCTTTGTGTGTGTGTGTGCGTGTGTGTGTCTGTCTGTCTGCCTGTCTGTGTTTTAGGGGACGCAACAAGTTATATTGGTAACGAAAGTTAGACATTAATCGTATTTTTTCCCTTGGTTCTCGTTTTTTTTTAAAATCCCTCATTAGCACGCCCTACTGCATAAAGAAAAAGTGTTTCCTGTTTTCAAAATAAAAACAAGATCTCCATGTGCTACGACAAAATTCCTCTATTACTCCCCAGGCTACCTGCAAAGCAGCAGAGTTGTCTCTCTGTTTAACTGCTTTCTAAAAATTAATTATAGAAAAGCGCTAACATAAAAAATAAGTCTATTTTTGGGTTACTTCGGGCGATATTTTGAGTAACTTGGGGCTATTTTGGGCCGTTATTTTTAATGGCTATTTTGGAAGATTTTCGTCTACTTCTGACGATGTTTTGGGCGACTTTGGGGTACTTCGGGCGATATTTTGGGCAGTTTGGGGCTACTTTGGGCTTAGTTTGGACGACTTTGGGCTATTTTGGACAATTTTTTGGGCTTCATCGGGCGATATTTTGGCCGACTTTGGGCTACATTAGGCGAATTTTTGGCTAATTCGGGCGATAGTTTGGGCGACTTTGGTCTACTTCGGGCAAGCTAATCTATATTTTAGAACCTCTGTCTGACTGTATTATAAGTTATATTATTTAATTCCTTTTTACTCAAGCAAAGCAGGGTATATCTGCTAGTATATAAATAAATAAATAAATAAATAAATAAATAAATAAATATATATATATATATATATATATATATATATATATATATATATATATATATATATATATATATATATATATATATATATATATATATATATATATATATATATATATATATATATATATATATATATATATATATATATATATATATATATATACGAAGGATTAGAGCGAAGGATTCAGGCTTTCGAGCATAAATGTTATAGAAGAATTTTGCGCATTTGCTATAAAGAGCACAAAACAAATGTCTATGTTAGAGAGAAGATAAACACCTATGCAGGCCACCAAGAACCACTTTTGTCAATAGTGAAACGTCGAAAGCTTGCCTGGTTTATGCATGTAACTCGTCATGACTCCCTTTCGAAAACGATCCTTCAGGGAACAGTCGAAGGTAAACGGAGAAGAGGAAGGCAGAGAAAATCCTGGGCTGATAACATCAAAGAATGGGCAGGACACGGTTTTTCCACACTTGTACACATTGCTGAGGATAGAGAGCAGTGGAGGACCCTGTCTGCTGATGCTTCCACCATGGCACCCCTACGACCCATGACGGGTTACGGGCTGAGATGATGATATACGAAGACTTGTTATATGCCACTCCCAAAACATTAAACGATTTATTTGTTGTTGTTGTACATTCTGGCGGGGATAGACCCCACAATCCCTTAAGAAAGAGCCACCACTGTTTCTTGGCAGTCGAGATAAGTATATAATATTCCACGTGATCAATGAAGGTTTCACAACGTTTGTAAGACGCAGGTGGATTTCATTTTTTTTTAAACGGGATAACTCTTTAAATCTCTGGTATGTTCAGTGGTATTAAAGCTTGTAATTGACTACATTTTTACTAACCTCCCATATCTAATACATCTAAAAGATACAATTATATTTCGCCGAGTTTTTGGAAATTCTCATAATTTTGATGTAACATTTCTTTGCCCCATTGATAATTTCAGTCTTTTATTTCATGTGCTATAATGTTCAGATACTCTACATAGTTCTCAGTGTTTCTGATGCGACAGAGATAGAATTAGACAACTGCTTACTCAGCTGAGTCTCAGATAAGCTTATCACTTCTGTTGGTTTTCTGTTGTCTAGTTTTCTAATTCTTTATTTCTCACGAGTTCCTGAAACAAACCTTTATGTGTTGTATTATCTAATTATGTGGTTGGAGTAATGAAACTTTTGAATTGCTTCGCTTCAGCTTCACTCCGGCATCGATAGTGACCGCTTTAGCTTCACTCAGGCATCGATAGTGACCGCACCGACTTCACTCTGGCATCGATAGTGACCGCTCCGACTTCACTCTGGCATCGATAGTGACCGCACCGACTTCACTCTGGCATCGATAGTGACCGCACCGACTTCACTCTGGCATCGATAGTGACCGCTCCGACTTCTCTCCGGCATCGATAGTGACCGCACCGACTTCTCTCCGGCATCGATAGTGACCGCACCGACTTCACTCTGGCATCGATAGTGACCGCACCGACTTCTCTCCGGCATCGATAGTGACCGCACCGACTTCACTCTGGCATCGATAGTGACCTCACCGACTTCACTCCGGCATCGATAGTGACCGCACCGACTTCACTCTGGCATCGATAGTGACCGCACCGACTTCACTCTGGCATCGATAGTGACCGCTCCGACTTCACTCCGGCATCGATAGTGACCGCTCCGACTTCTCTCCGGCATCGATAGTGACCGCTCCGACTTCACTCCGAGCTTCGACTCAATTTTTGTATCTGTAAGTTTAAAAAAAAAATCCTATTGTAATACAAAAAATAAAATGATTTAGTCCAGACTTTTCAAACAATTTAAATGCCATTTTAAACTAGAATCACATGTGTAGTTCTCTCAGGTTTCTGAAGAGATACACACAGAATAGGCCTATGCTTCTTCTGGCACTGTCTTATAAGCCGACTGACATGAAGTTGTGCTCCACGCTCCACGGAGAGAGGAAAAAAAGAAAAGATGATATCAAAATGAAACCAGAAGCAATCAATCATTCGTATATTAATAATTCATTCTGTAAAAGTTATAGCTGCAGTCAGTTCGTATTTCATAACCTGCCACGGGTAATTCAAATCTAACTTCATGGCCCCAAATCATACGCACTACACTAGATTTAGTTGTTGAAGACCCTAAGTGCAGTTTGAATGTGTCGTGTGTAGCATCTCGCCTACACATAGATTTCATCGCTCCACAATCTTACCAAAACTTTATCTTGAGCATGATTGCTCAATCAATCAGTCAATCAAAGAATCAATCAATACCCGCAAGGACCATAGCCCTTCAACAAAAACATGCCACGTCCTCCTGTCACGTACCATCATCTCAATTTCTTTCCACGTCTTCCTTATCATTTTAACTTCTGTCTGCAGTTCTCGTACATGTATTTGTTGGTCTACCCCTGCCTCTCTTTCTCTGAGGATTCCAGAAAAAAGACTGCCTTGTAATGCCTTAACAGGTTTCCTAAATGTGTGTTCTATCCATCACCAGCATCATCTTCACATCTCTTGTTCCTGTGGCACTTGTCTAGCTCCAGTCATCAGTTCCACATTAGTGATCTTGTCAAACTACTTCAATCCGTCTTGTCTACGCAAGCACCCATTCGTGAAAGTCTGTATCTTTTTGGTTGTTGATTTTCTTGTTCTCCATGTTTCAGAGCCATACAATGGACAGACTTGACTATTGAGTTGAATATTTTTATTTTTTATTTTGTGTGTGTAAATGTTGGATTTTATTTCTCTTCATCCTCCTATATTTCACCATGCAATGAAAGCTCCCATTGATTTTTGTATTATTATTTTAATTTTATTGAACGTACTTCCAACTTTGTCTATATTACTGGCAAGATATGTATATGATTCTACATCATGTAATGGTGTTTCTTTAAGTTCAACCGTGTTATCATTTCCTGTATTTATTCTTATTATATTTGTTTTCTCTCTGTGTTTTTTCAGACCCACTTGGTGTGGCGTTTAATCTAGTATTTTCATTTTGTCTTGCATCTGAATATGGCTGTGGGGCAGAAGTGCCAAGTCATCTGCAAATCTAGATAACCAACCTGCTTAGTCAGATTCCCCTAGATTCCATTTCTGTGGTCTGATGTCAATGTTTTCAAAGCTAATCTATGGGTAATAAGAAAAAAAATGGAGACAAGAAAAATCCATGTCGCACTCCAGTACTAATCCCATACGGTTCTGTAAGTTGTCCTTCATGAAGAACTCTACATGTAATGTCTTCATTTGTTTCCTTTATTAGTTAAACATCTTCAGGGGATTCCGTAATGCCTCATCAATGTGAAAATTGATGAAATTGTGTAATGGTTCATTACAGTTAATTAAGAACTGTATAAACCCAGCGATGTTTTTTCTGCGTCTAAAATACCTTTTAGAATCGTAGAAACCCACGGATGGTTTTTCCTGTTGATCCAATACCTTTTAGAACCGTACAAACCCACGAATGTTTTTTCTGTTTATCCAATACCTTTTAGAATCGTAGAAACCCACGGATGGTTTTTCCTGTTGATCTAATACCTTTTAGAACCGTAGAAACCCACCAATGTTTTTTCCTGTTTATCCAATACCTTTTAGAATCACAGAAACCCCCTGATGTTTTTTTTTTCTGTTTGTCCAATATCTTGTAGAAAACACAATATTCTGAAGAATGCATCATCATCATTCCCTTTTCGATTCTTATAAAGCATAAAGCCCTAACGTATTACGAATCTTGCTACACTCATCTTGAATCTATACTACTGTACACAAGTTAAGGGCCGCCATTCAGTTAAGACAAGGTTTATATAATTCTTCGTGAGCAGGGTCGATTTTCCAAATGTCCGGTAGCATGAAATCTCTCAAGAAGTCTCTGAAAGGTAGAGTGGGACACTGCTAAACGTCTTGCAACATGACGAACAAATTGACCATCCTGAATCCATGCCATGGCTCGACCACGGTCTACAGTGCTGAGACTTCTCCTTGGTGGCATGGCTAATGCAGTGATCATTTCGACCACTTGTCATACTGATTTATTGCACACCAACGGTGAACACTCTTTACCGATGATCATTTTCCACGTGCATTCAAATTCAACTCACTGTTTCACCTTTTGAACTAGTGGGGCGTGTTACAAAAGCCACGAGTATTTGCAGCAACAATGGCAATTTTCACGTGCGGGTTAAAGTGACCCAGTTTTTTGACATTTAAAAAAAATTAACCTAGTGCACACAGAAATGTATACACATTTCTCTGAGCTCAGTTTTAGTGAAATTTTCACTTGTCTTTACAGTTTGCCAATCATTTATATAAACCTTGTCTAAACTGAATGGTTTCCCTTAACGTTTGTCCAGTAGTATACATTGTCTGAGCTCACGAGTCTCTTTCTTTTACTCTTTGAATGTCACCAATTTATTCTTTGCTTTTTCCGAGAAGCCTAAATGGGGGCCTTTCAAAATACAAATGTAAAGTCATCATTCAGATTTATGTCTGTAAATCAGCTATCAGACATATGGGCATATTTGATATGGCTAAATTTGTTTGTGTTGCTACAGCAACCAAACTTTTCTTGTCACGGCATAAAAAAAAACTTTTTTTTTTAAAGTAAAATTTTTTTTTCATAATGTATCATCTTGCAATATACCTACTTAGTCGTTCCTCCTCTACCGTGAGATATAGAGATTTGGAAGAGAGAGAGAGAGCGCCTTATTATCCTATCGTTTGTCTTTCTCGGGAGCCGTGGTAGCGCAGTGGTTAGTGCACTGGCCTTCTAGCTCGGTGGTCCATGGTTCGATCCCCAGTTGAGGTGGGATTTTTTAGACAGCAAACGTCTCCAGGGTCGACTCAGCCTCATGAATTGGGTACCAGAACAAGGCAGCAGGCGTGATGCTGACCCCATCACCACTAGTGTGCCGATGGTCAAGAAAACACGGGCCTAACACACCGTATTCCCAATATGCCTCACTAGGCGAGTAACGGGATCCTTTACCCTTTTTTGCCTTCCTCCTGGCCTGGTTACATTATAGTCCTCGGTCCTTCAAAGATTGTCTAATGTTGTCCTCCCAGAGGACTCTGGGTCGTCCTGGAGGTCTGGATCCCTGGCTCTTAGTCTCCCATTCCTGTGTGGCAGCCGATCTTCTCCATTTCTGCAGACATGACCAAACCATCTTATCTGGGACTGTTCTACTTGGGTCTGCAGGGTTTGAATTGTTAGGCTTTGACGTATCGTCTGGTTGCGGACCATGTATATTCTTATTACTTCAAACACCTTTCTTATATACCTCATTTCTGGGTTTTGCATCTGACTTTTATGGGTTGAAGTCATTGCCCATGACTTGCATCCATACGTCCATACTGGGACATAGGGAGAGCGGTACATAGCCATCTTCGTTTTCTTGCCAACTTCTCTTTTGCTGAGGAATCCTCGATTTATGGGCTGAAAAAAATCTCCCAGTTGTTGCTCTTCGGATAGCCAAATCTTCTTTGATGCCTCCCATCCAGTCTATGACAGTTTCGAGGTATTTAATGTGGTTGATTTGCTCCAGGACCTGTTCTCCCAGCTTAATATGATGGCTACTTTCCTCTGCTGACATAGCTGACAAACTAACCTCAAGAACACACACAATTGGGAATATGGATAAGGGAGAGATACTGAGAACAATTTGTGATCGCCTGTTAGATAAAGATACTGCAATAAATGAATCATCACAGTTAAGATTGTTGGAATTTGGCATAAAACGTAAGCCTAGCAGAGATGGAAATACGAGGGACGGTCAAAGAGAATGCCTCCTATTTTTTATGTATGTAAATACTGCATCGGTGTGCAATTTGTAAATTTAGCAGGATTCCTCAAACACTCTTCTGCACTGTATAGCATTACCAACCTGTTTCAGTAACAGATGGCACCACTGTAACAGTTTAAAAATGGCTGCCAAAGACGTACGGTTAAAACAACGTTATGTCATAGAATTCCTCAATGCTGAAGGCGAGACCCCAATTCGCATCCACTGTGATAAACGAGCGCAAAGGACTTATTGCTCTATCTTTTCCTACATCTTTCGTATTGTATTTTCTCCGACATTTGCTCTCTCATGCAACATTTGCGATCCACATTTGCTATTTCATCGTTGTGATTACTCGAGACCAGTATCTAGAGAACCACATTTGTTCTTTCATAAAAGTCCTTTGATTGAGTCCCCATGCCTGACGTTATCGTTTGAAGCCCACATTGCATCGTGATAAATCTGGTGAGGACACATCTGGTCATCCCAATCACAAGGGAAAAACCTGGGTCACAATATTGGACGCTCGGCTTGGCCAGGTGAAAACGTCTCATGCTGTAATGGTGTTATCTTTCGTCGGCCGCTGTTCAGACAAGCGTTGGGTTACCACATTGGACGCCCAGCTTGGCCAGGTGACTTGCAGAAATATACAATACCGCATAATCTACTAGAGTGAAGCAGTTCAGTTTTTATATTGTGAGGCAGAGATACAATCCCAAAAACGCCTAGCCTAATACACTTGTTTATTCAGAGTGGATATAATTCAGTTCTGTGATGAATTGTGTTCTTAAAGGATTTTGCGAAGGGAAAAGAAGGTTAGTAGATCTTATACAGATTATTAATACATTTTCTTAATTTTTGTTTATTTTAACCTCACAGCTGAAATGTGCGAAAGATAAAGTTTCAAATAATTCTTGGCATAACTGATTAATAAAATCAGAAGATTTTCCTAGAAGATGATAGGATGATAGGAGGTAATTAATAGTTCATACTTCACCTTCATCATCATCACAGTCTCCCATGCGCACACACTCTCATGCATAAGATATTTAACATCATTAGAATTGAACTCAGAGAGAGATGAATAATGAGCAGTAGTATAAATGAAAGTCAACCAGAGATGTTAAATGTGAAAAACTTACGAAGACTTTTGTGTGTCTTCAGTTCACAGAAGTCTGAGTCTACACGCAACGTGTCAGACGTCTAACCAGAAATAAGTTATCAAAAAACGGACACTTGGCTAGCAGAATTCGCCATAGGACATCTTTCATTCCTCAATTAAAAAGGAATATTGTCTCACCCACAAGTCAGAAGGTGGACGCAGCATTTTTTGTCACCATATACTGCGTGCTCACAAGTTCAATACATCGTTATCACAAGTTCAATACAGAGTCATCATAAATTCAAATCACTCGAAAGATCATTATTATCTTAAGTCAAGCAAAAGAGCTCAAAAGAGGAATCGCATATTTATACCAAGTGCAACACCCTCTTAAGCGCATTCTATGAAGCAAACTCTAAAGTATATTTTATGAATCACGACTACATACGCAAGATTATGAGTCTACATATCACTAACATTTCGTGAAGATATCCAGTCTGGCCAGTACCCTCGGGAGATTAGACAACAGACCTGTTGTTCATATGACAACTATTAAGTGTTGATCACACTACAGAGATATACTCAAACAGTGAAGGAATATACATACGTATCTCGTCAGCGTTCTCCGTACGACAAGAGTATTCATCAGAACGTCCTCGACTTAGAGATACCCCACTCGATGTAACGTATAACAACCTGGGACAGTGTATGCATACATGTGAATCGTCATATCAATGCGAAGCATTTAGAGACACATGGACTGTGTAGATTACTCACCATTTTGGTAACACGTATCATATCACTTCATCATTTCACTTTACACCAGGTCATTATTAATTACCTATTACTTAATTAACTGCAATTTTATTATCTCATCTGTGTGTTTTGTGTGGATCGTCTTTCACCATCATCACGTTCTAACCATTACTAACCCTATATGTGTGGATATTTCATTAATAAACCCAACGATCGTTTGATCATTATCTAGTTTGTTAATGTATCACTCGTGCTGTCGGTGTTACATTTTCACCTATAGGAACCTTTCTCTACTCAGATGAGGTTGGGGGCTTTTTCTTTACGGGATCTAAGGGCAGAAGCTAAGGTCGTGGGGAAACAGAACTCTTTCCATAATTCATTAGAAAAATTGGGGAAACAGAACTCTTTCCATAATTAATTAGAAAACACTGTCTAGTGGAAAGCATTCGCATTCCTGTCTTCTTGTCCCTATCTCGAATAGGTCTTTATTCTTTCTAAACGAGCCAATTTCTAGAGACCTTATATCCTATATCTCATAGACTATTCCTGGCAAAAACTACTATCGTAGTTGCCCCAGTGACTCACCACACGACATCCACGAACGTTTGAAAAATGTTTATGGAGATTCAGCAGTGGATGTTAGCACTGTCCGACGTTGGGTACATCGTTGTGACGAAGCTGAAGTAGGTCAATCCTCAATGGCTGACGCAAAGTGGACTGGCCGTCCGTCTACCACAACATTCATCGAGTTGATAGCATCATTCGTGGTGACCGACGGGTAACACTGGATGAACTTTCTTCCATGTTTTCCATTAATAAAGGCAGTGTCCAGAACAACAACAGAAGTGATAGGCTTACCGGGAATCGAACCAGGACCTTGTTTTTCTGTTGTGTGGTCTTCTACTTATTTATTTCTTATCGCGTGCCTGATAACTTCCTTTGTGTGTTGTTTGTTTATTTATTTATTGAAAAGGAACAACTAAGAAAGTAAGCTTGAATGTTCATCATCTTTAAGAACTCCGAGGAGCGTAGGCCTTAAGCAAACTTATGCCGGGTCTTCCTGTCTTGAGTCATCGGTAAGAGGTGAGTTCTATAGCAAACTTATGCTGGATCTTCCTGTCTTGAGTCATCAGTAAGAGGTGAGTTCTATGTGGAAACATATGCCGGGTCTTCCTGTCTTGAGTCATCAGTAAGAGGTGAGTTCTGTGTGGAAACCTATGCTGGGTCTTCCTGTCTTGAGTCATCAGTAAGAGGTGAGTTGTATATACCACCACTGTAGACTACTGACTCGCATCCTTATTTCTATCTTTTTTTTTATATGTTAGCTTTTGTTTTTGTAATGTGGGTTTTTTTTTTTTTATTTATGGTGGGGTCTTAATGCATATGAGGTATTCTACACTCATTTATGTCTTGTGTTTATTGCAGTATGTCTTAATGTTTTGCCTCTGCTGGTCACATTTTTTGCAGTCCACCAGAAAGTGACTAATTGTGTTTGGTTCTTGGCACTCTTCCCATCCATCTGATCTATCATTGTTTATTTGTGCCGTGAAATATCTATTTTGCAAGAAGTTTTCTAGATAATTATATGTTCTACCTACAATGCCTAATTTCCTGATCTTATAAAAAAGCGCACCCTCCCTCCAACACTCATCATATGCTCTTGCTACATCTAGGAATATTTAGGAAGCACAAATAAACTGAAAGCATACGATATTCAATATTATTAATCTCTGTGCCCCACGCATGTCTTTATGGCTGACTTTGTGTTTTATACGTCCCATATTTCTACTAAACACCAATTCTTTCTAACTTAATAATTGATTATTTAATTTATTTTTTTTTATTTTTTTATTAATAGAACAGCATAGTGTACAGTATTTTCGCTTAAACAATAGTGTCGTCTTATTTCTAATTAATTGAAAACAAAATTCACAGTAATCTTGTCGTTGTTCACAAAATTGATAACCAAACATTGCAGTTAATTTGCCAAGTGGTGACCAGGTTTTTTATCGCCACAAGTGTTCTGAAAATAAAGACAAGGATGCTTATCAAGCTTTTGTTGATGCTAACTGTGGCGATGATGTTGGTGGGTGAATCACCCGTAACCTCCTGTGAAGATGTAAGTCAATATTTAAATAAAGACCACTGCTTGTCTATGGAAACCCAAATCTCTCAATAACAATATATATATATATATATATATATATATATATATATATATATATATATATATATATATATATATATATATATATATATATATATATATATATATATATATATATATATATATATATATATATTTGTCGTGAAACATTCTAAATCCACATATATAAAT